>VRLP01004699.1:0-45501 GCA_009660295.1 Lophius piscatorius
TTTACTCTAGTAGTTCATGTTTTACTCTAGTAGTTCATATTTACTCTAGTAGTTCATGTTTTACTCACTAGGGGGAGCTTTTTCAATGAATCACAGTCTTAGTGGTCATAAATCAAAAACTATTTCATGGATCCTTTTCAAATCTTAATACTTACATAGACCTCAGTTTGAGGAAGAACTGGATTGCTTTTGTAGATTGGTCATTTATTTCTTACACTAGGGGGCGCTTTATCGCCAATAAATATTTGGATCATAAATGTTTCAAGCATTGGTCTGACTTCCTCCAAATTTGGCACATTAGAATCAAGACGAGGAGATTTATTGTGTTTGTGTCACATTTCACCCATATTTTAAACTAATAATTGATCTTTTACAAACTTCAGGGAGATTTTATTAGAAATACTGTGGAAATAATAACGAGGACTTTTTAGGGGACAAAAGCTTGTTGTCAGGGACGACAGCACGGGTTTAGTTCATGTAACTAACTCACCGCTGTTAAAAAGGCAGAACTAGATTTCACAAATATAGAAAACACTTTTTATTCCACGGATCCCACAAGAGACGGAATACCGGAATAACCCCAATGAGAAAAGATGTGCAGACAGACAGACAGACAGACAGACAGACAGACAGACAGACAGACAGACAAAGAGGGGGGAGACAGAGGTCAGTGTGACCACCGGCTGTTTGAGATGAATAGAGCTTTATAGAGAGCGGGGGGGGGGCAGCAGATGGTGAGTCAGCATAGTGGTACACACACAGAAACACACACATATATACACATACACATATACATATATATTATATATATATATATATACTAAATATATATATATGCTAACACACACACACATATAGACATACACAAACGTATACAAACATATATATATATGGATATATGTATTTATATATATATATATATATATATATACACACACATATACATACACACAAACACATTCACTCATACCCGCTAAGTTAAATAATTATATCCACGAAAAGCCGGGACCATCGCAACCGCTTTGTCCGCTGGTTTTTCGTGTTAACGCGATAACTCAAAAATGATTTTATGGATCATTTTCAAATTTTACTCCCAAATACACCTTAATGCGTGGAAGAACTGGATTGATTTTGGGAAAGTTGGTTGTTCATTTTCCAACTCTAGGGTGAAGTTTATCTCCAAAAGGCCTCGGATTTACACACTTAAACACACTATTATAAAAACACACACACACACTTAAACACACTAACATAAAAACACACGCACACACTTAAACACACTTATAAAAACACACACACTTAAACACACTAACATAAAAACACACACACACACTTAAACACACTATTATAAAAACACACACACTTAAACACACTAACATAAACACACACACTTAAACATGCTAACATAAAACACACACACACTTAAACACACGAACATAAAAACACACACACACTTACCACACTAACATAAAAAAACACACACACTTAAAAACACTAACAAAAACACACACACACACTTAAACACACTAACATAAAACACACACACACTTAAACACACTAACATAAAAACACACTCACACTTAAACACACTAACATAAAAACACACACACTTACCCCATTAACATAAAAACACACACACACTTACCCCATTAACATAAAAACACGCACACACTTAAACACACTATTATAAAAACACACACACACACTTAAACACACTATTATAAAAACACACACATTGATGACGGTTGCGTCGTTCACGTCTCCCTGAATCTTGATTGGAGTGAAACGTTGGTGAACTGTAACATGTGACAAACAGGTTCTGGGATGTTCTTCAGAGCGAATAACAGGATGTTGTTTGTTCAACTGGGCTGAAACTTTGGCATGACCCAAACATCTATCACCTCCTCCCACCTTAAATGAGTTCCCACAATCCACCAGTCCAACTGGAAAAATGCAAACAAACTTAATGAAGATAATAAAATAACTTTAACTCTTTAATGTCCTGGCCGAGAATTAAAAATAATCATTTCTCTGCACATTTAATGTCTTTAATGCATTAATTTTATATCTTAGATCCTCTTTACCATAAGTTACCATAAAAGGTAAAATAAAATAATAATAATCTGGTCAAGCACACTTTAAAAAATAAGTAAAAACAAAAGATTAGCGTTCATTATTCATTATTCATGAACAAATGTTCGATTTTTTAGACTTTTTTTTTGGTTCTTTCAAGTGACGTCATTCTGTTTAGTAAATATAAATGTATATATTTGAATGTTAAAATGCAAAACGTAGATTCAGAGATTTATGCCGCTGATTGTTTTTATAGTCATTGAGTGTTGGGAAATGAAGCCAATGTGTTCGAAACACTTCCTGAAAACCTTCACACGAGTTCACACGAGTTTTATGACAATCTGTTCTTTATTTGTTTTTAAGGAAACCACGCCAGTAATTCAGGATGACATCTCACACCCCATGACTTTCGATTTATCATAAACCTTTAACACACATTGTTTAAGGGAACAGGATGTTGGATAATGTCATCGTCTGAAACCCTGCATATAAAAAAAAAATGAAAAGAGCACACAAACTCGTGAGTAATAGTCAACGCCGGCTCAGGGCAGGACAGATCAGCGTTTTATAATATTTCTTACTGAAAAATGTGAACAAAAATGTACATGGTAAAGAGTAAGGGGCCAAGGCTGGAGCCCTGAGGGACACCACGGGTCAAATGGACCACCGAGGAGGAGGCATCGACCTTGACTAGTCCTACTCATTTTTTTATGCATATTAATTTAACACACAAGCAAAAAAATGGTCTAAAAAGGCTCCAATAGTTTTTCTAAAAACATACTTTGAACTAATCTCTTAAAGAATCGACTAAAGTCCATGAAATACATTCAATAAAAAGTTTTTTTTACATTTTTTTTGTCATTTCATTGTAAATTTGTGTCAAAGATACTAAATGAATAAAAGCAAGAAAAATATATCATCAAATCTGTTTTCCATTGTTTTCCTGGTTAATTTACTTAACAGTCAATTCAATCGGAAGCTTTCCGCTCGGAGCACGGCGAGGACAACTGAAGACGACGCCCACAGAACCCGCCGCAGCGAGTTCGGCTTTGGGCTAACGTTAAGGCAAAACTTTATTTATACGGCACATTTAAACAGCGGGGCAATTCAAAGTGCTTCAACCAACGATCAAGAAACACTGCGACAAAGTACGAATGAACATTAAGACGTCGTTAAAAACAATAATAAGAATAATACGGCAGCAGAAAAGAAAGTCTTAAGATTGTTCGCTGAGAATCAGCCTTTAGACAAAACTGAAAGTGTATCCGTTTACTTTTATGCGTTTTAGCTCGTATGGGCGAACCTCCCTTTCTACCTTTTCACCCCCCAGGTAGGTCGGTGGATGGACGTCAGGTCGCCACTGGAGAGACGGAACTATCTGACGGTCAAACGCGCCGCTATCATCAACATGACAACATGAGCGTCATCGATTTCACAACGGACACCCGACGCGTTTTCTTTTCTGTGTCAGTACTAGCTAGGAAGTTTATGCCTCAGAGCCTTCAAACAAAACTTTATTGACAATTATAGGTAGCGACAACAGGCTGGTGTTAGAACACCAAGCGTGAAATTAAACGGCCAGAACTCTAACGGTTTAAAGTGCTGTCGCTGAAACCTTCTATATGAATAAAGTTGCATTTCCTAGAATACACTGAATGATCCGCCTCAGTGGCTGGAGGATTAATTCATACACGACAAGTACTGCTTTGACTAATATGTGTTGTATAAAATGATGAATATAAATGACATAATGAACTCTGGACGGCGCAGACATTCGTCTGGGCCGCGACTACGAATTGTTTTGGAGCAGCGAGTAGAAGTGGATGCAGGAACCAGCGGCGCTGCAACAATGGCCTCATTCACCAGCGGAGAAGAAGTAGGCCACATCCAGAGGAGCTTCATAACGGCGACGCGGGAGATCATTATTCAGTCTGAGTCGAAGAACATGCTGTACGTGACAGTGTGTATGTTGTGTCGTACAGTGTGTACATGTGTGCAGGAGGACGGCTGTATCCTTTATCTTCAGTCTGTCACTCATTATCAGCCACACACATGTACACACACATGTACACACACACCTGCACAGACACATGTACACACACGTATATACACACAAACACGTACACACACGTATATACACACAAACATGTACACACACGTATATACACAAACATGTACACACACGTACATACACACAAACATGTACACACACGTACATACACACAAACATGTACACACACGTATATACACACAAACATGTACACACACACATGTACACAAACATGTAAACACACGTATATACACACAAACATGTACACACACGTATATACACACAAACATGCACACACACACACATGTACACAAACATGTACACACACACATATACACACACAAATATACACACAAACATGTACTAACACACACATGTACACACACACCTGCACAGACACATGTACACGCACACATCTACACACACACATACACACACACACACACATGTACACATACAAATATGTCCATACTCTGAAAGAAGGGGGGATGTAATGAGTGGCTCCATGTTAACCTGATTAATTAATCTGATGTTCTTCCTACAAATATCTTACAGTTTCTTCTTCCTGGCACACTTCAAAACAAGAACATCTTATAAAACGGAACGATGTGAGGCGTCGTTTGTAAAGTGGAACACTCTGATGTTAACAGAAACACTTATTTTAGTGTTTATTTTAGACGCTTTTTACACCAAATGTTAGATCTAAATATTATATCTATACCTAAATGTTGTATCTAACTGTTAAATCTTAATGTTGAACCTAAATATTTAGAAAATATGTAAATTTACACTGATGTCAGTGGAAATACAAAAATAAAAGCTGCATGTAGAAAAACTACGTTTAATACGGTTTTCAAAAAAAAAAAACTTTTTTTAAGGAAGGATGCTGGAAATTATTCAAATAAAATGTTTTTTTTTTTCAGCCAATGACTCAGTAGATTTCTACAATAAATCCCTGAGTAACATCCTGGATCGTCACGCCCCTGTAAAATCTAGAACAGTCACCTTCTCCCGCTCAGACCCCTGGTTCACCAGCGAGGTACGGGAAATGAAGGCAGCTGGGCGTGTCCTTGAGCGGCGTTACAAGGCTTCGGGTCTCATTGTCCACAAGCTAGCCTTTGGGGAACACCAAAAGGCCTACTCAAAGTCCCTTAGAGAGGCTCGGTCACTGTTCTACTCCAACATCATCAAAACCAGTCCTAGAAATTCCAATTTGTTCTGTCCTTTCTGGTTCCTCCTCTCTACCTATCCAGTCTGCTTACTCACAGTTTGAGATCTCCCAGCCTCTAAAGTGCTTCCCAGAAATCTCACAGCAGGAGGTTGAGGTTATCATCAGGACCATGAAACCCTCCACCTGTGCCCTCGACCCCTTTCCTACAGCCCTAGTGAAAACTAACATCTCTTCCATCAGTCCACTGATCACCGCTGTAATAAACCAATCCCTCCAGATTGGTTTATTACATTAGATTTAAAAATGTCATTAGATTTAAAAATTTAGATTTAACATTTGGATTTAACACTTATATTTAACATTTTGAGCTAAATGTGGTAAAAATGCTGTCAATTATTTCGTATCGTAATTCAGTTCTGAAGAAAAATATCAAGTCTGTATAGAAGGAGTTACAGAATCCATCTTTTCCATAAATTGATTAATTAATCATATTAGAAGTCCTGCTGTCAATCATTCAGACAGTTTCTCTTTCGTCCCTGGACTTTTGACTACGTCCGTCTGTCCTCTTCAGTTACTAATAATAGATTCAAGCTACAAAGTCGGTGGAACGCAAACCACAGCCAAGAACAAACGATCCAAAACCCGTATCAAACGAATCCGGCCCGGAGGACCGGGAAAACTCGCCAACGTTGGAATTTTCCGATGTTGGAGGACGCGTCGTAAACGGCTTAAATCTCAAACCCTTTTAATTGCATTCACATTAAAAACTTTTTTTTCTGCCCAGCGCTTGTTGTGTAATCCTGATAACAACGTCCATAATAACCAAAGCGATCCATCGATCTATAAATATGAATATAAAAGTAATAAATAAAATCCTTTCTATCGAGAACTTGAGCGTGAACACGGAGTAATTACTTTGTTTTTGTGCTGACAAAGGGGAATCAAAATGCCGCTACTGTAAAGACCATCTGGTACATTGTGCTTTTTGCAGGATCCAACTGATGCTGGCGGCCGACGTGTCACATTCCTGTAATATCTCAGACGGTACCGGCACCGCGGCTGCTTGATTTCTACCCGGTAACCAAATCCAGTAGCTACAGAGCCTTCATTCACTGGCTCTCAGCCAGCCGCTGACATCATTCCCCTTTCACCCAGTTCTCTGATGGCTGCAGTGAGAGGTAACCTGCGGTCAAACCGCGGTGCGTTCAGGGACTCAAAAAAAACTCGTACAAAATCCTTTATTTGAGAAACGTCTTTATTGTGTTATAATACATAACCTTATAAAATAATAAAACGTGTATTTTTGATTCGTCTGGAGAAGTCAAACAGACTGAGGGCTTAAATTAGAAGGATTGTGGCTATATGGTGACTGTAACTAACTGTAAAATATTGTGATTTCTGGAGATCCAATATTACATTTGTAATTATAAATGTGAATAATGTGTGCAGTGTTATAATAATTGACAATTTCAATAAACAAAAAATGCAATGTGTGTCAATAAATGTCATCAAAAAATATGGTGCTGTATTAATGAGCATCAACTAAACGTGTTTTTGTTTTTCTTCAAAACATAAGAATTTAGGAATGTATATTTTCTTAATCCATTACCATTTATTTCCCCCCCCTGTCAAAATGATCATATTTTCACCCACGTTTGTTGACTTGTTTTTAAGCAGAACTACCCATCTCTTCCCAGATTCAACTTTCCAGACTGACGGAACTCCGACCAGCTGATTACATTTGTGATCGGAACAAAAACATAAATTTTCCCCCTCTTTCTTTAATCGTTATTGTGGGAGAGATTACAGTTTGGTGTGGATCCAAAAAAAAGAAAAATGCAGTTCAGTCTGATTGTTATGTTTTCATAACGTGGCAGGATTAAATGATGACATTTAGAGACACAAACTTTTAGCGATAAGTACCCGAAACAAAGTATTCAGCAAAAGCATCAACGTTTCTGATAAATATTGAGTCAGGCTTGATTGATTTAAAAAAAATAAAAAAATAAATTGTCGGCTGCTTGTGTCTGTGACAGATTCTTGTTTAAAGCTGTAATTTCCGACAGCGCGTGAAGGCCACATCGGTGCAGACGCTCCAAGCAGAAGAAACGCGCAGTAATGTTTATTTAACACATTTCTCCTGCAGCGTTTGTTATAATTCCGGTTGCAGTGTGTCAATACTCTGACACTGGATAAATATTCCCGTAATTTTCATCGACTGTTTTCTGCCGCTACATTCACCGACGGTAAACGTGAAGTTACATCATCGTGTCGGTCTCGGTCAAAAAAAAAGTCGGTGTTATGAGTTAATCAGCGATTTTCAGTGCACAAAACAAATGTCACCCATTTTTTGCAGCACAGGGATAAATATAGGAAATTCACACACCATCCCCCCTCCTTCATCCAGCTCCTCACGGAGGTTACTATCGGACAAAGCTCCCCTCCTCCTCCTCCTCTTCCTCCTCCTCCTCCAGTCTCTGCGCCGGGGTTACTCTCGGTCAAACCATCTTCCATCCTCTTCCTCTGCTCACTCTGTTCGTCTGTGCCCACATCATGTCGACATGGCTGCACATGTTTGGTTTGTTTCATAGAACTGGGAAGTTCTGCATCTCAGTATTTTCCTCACACAGAACCGGTTCTGTTCTCCGCTGCAGGGGGTCACTGCCGGTCAAAGTGAAAATCAGGGAGATGATTCATTTTTGTAGAATGTTTAAATAAAAAGCATTTGAATCAAGTGTGTCAATTTTTCCCCACGAGGTAAAAGAATGGGAAATAATCTTAGAAACTTTCACTCACCTGAAATATGATGCAGGGAATGTTTCTGCTGTCACTTTTATTTTATCTTATCTTGGATCCAAAAACAGAGTTTGCAACAAATTCATGCTTTCTATACATATATGTGTATATATATGTGTGTGAATGTATGTGTGTGTATATATTTGTATATATGTGTCTATGTTCACATATGTATGTTTATATGTGTGTATGCATGTGTGTGTTTATATATATGTGTGTATATATGTGTGTATATGTATGTATGTGTGTGTATATGTGTGTGTATATGTGTGTATATATGTGTGTATATGTATGTATGTATGTATGTGTGTGTATATGTGTGTATATATGTGTGTATATGTGTGTATATGTGTGTATATATGTGTGTATATGTGTGTATATATGTGTGTACTTTCATTAGTCTTTTTGTAACATGAAGAAACATGGTTTCTAGATTTTTTCGCATCTTCTTGGTTTTCTGTAAAGAAAAATAATTAAATGAACAAAGACAACTTCTATGAAGTGTCGGACGCCTGCTGGTTTCAAACCATTGAACTCCGAAAGTTTAAAAAGCAATGTCGACATTTATAAAGTCACTTTTTATTTTTAATCGCATTTACATCGATATTGAAGAACCTAGTCATATTAATCTTCCTGCGAAATATGTGTTAGATAAAACGTCTAAATGTAGAATATTAAATCTAAATGTAAATATTAAATCGAAGTATCACGTTTGAAATCTATATGTTTAATCTAAATATTGTACATAAATATAAATCTTGAACCTCAATATTTGGCACAAAACTAAATATTTAGCTGAAATGCTAATTCACACTGACGTCAGAGGAAGTACCAAAATAAGAGCTTGATGAAGAAAAACACTTAGGAGCGATTGTTACGTCGACCTGAAGAACCAGAAAACATTTAACTTTACTAAACGGTTGAACAACAACCAAGGATGATGAAAATGACTCGGTAAACTTACATGTTTGTTTGTTCTTTTCCTTTTTCAGGTAGACGCAACATTTTTCCCTCAGGCCTCTCAAACATGGCGGACAAAAACTTTTGGGTTCCTATGGAAAGCCCCGCCCCCAAGGAGCTTCTGGTGCCCTTAAACTCCCGTTTTTAGGCGGATGTCCCCCTTCTCTTCGTTCCCTGTGTTAGCTGTAATCTGTTTCAGTATTCTGGTGTTCTCCGTGTATTTTATTGCTCTGGTTTTGAATCTGTTGAAGGTCGCTGTGTCCGTCGTGATCGGTGAATAAAGTTTGAAGACAAAACAAAGTTGAAATAGAAAAGCTCACGTTGCTCTTGAACGCCCCTTTTTTTAAGGTGCCGGGGGACATTTATTCATAAAATATCATCTCTGAGGTAGTTTGTCATCAGAACCATCTCAGAAACCACTTTGGTGCAAACGGAAAGAAGTGGTTTTTCTTCGTCAAGCTTTTATTTTGGTACTTCCTCTGACGTCGGTGTAAATTTGTATGTTTCTGAAATATAAATTTTTAACATTTAGACTTAGGTTTAGATTTAATACATCTCAAAAAGCGCCTTGGTTGGAGGGGGGGCCGCGTTTATGGATCGAAAGGGTTTTTCTTCGTCACGCTTTTATTTTGGTACTTCCTCTGACGTCAGTGTAAATTAGCATTTTAGCGAAACATTTAGTTTTTCGCTAAACGTTTAGGTTCAACAGCTTGAATTATATTTATATATAACATTTAGATTTCATGTTTCATATTTGAACTTTTTATTTAGGATATATTTTATATACAAGTATATAAATATTGACGTAAATGTGATTTAAAAGAGAATTTGACGTTAAAAATTTTGACACTGCTATTTAAATGTTTAGAGCTAAATGTGGCAAAAAGTTACCGTTAAAAATACGAGACACGAAGAGGAAATGTTAATAAAGAGAAAGTATGTTTGTAAGATGGGCTAGAAAACTTTAAACCACAACCAAGAGTTGAAAGTGTTAAATTAGAACAATAGTTACTAGAAGGGAATATTGCTGATCGGATGTTTTTACAGCAGGGCATCTTAAAAAAATGATTTTTGGATAGAAACAATCATGTAAAATGATTTTAACATTTTCATTCCGTTCTGAAACTCCAGCGTTCCCGATGATCTTGTAAGTAAGATGAAGATTCTCAGACTCTCTGATCAGGTAACAATGAAAAATAAAATCTTTGGGTTTTTTTCTTATATATCAATTAAAATACAAACGTACAAATTTATACATCAAAATATTTATACATCAAAATGAAACACACATCAGTTTTGGAACTAGATGAGGTGGATGGATGGATGGATGGATGGATGGATGGAACTTTGAATACTTCCTCATTAGGAATAGAAAGTTTCATTTCTTCTCCGTCACAACGTTTATTTCCCGCGAACAAGAAGACGTTAGATTTTCCAAAATATCAAGGGACAATCTCTTTGTTCGCAAACATAACGAGTAACTGAGGAGATCTAGATTTAGATCTTTGATGGGAATATATAAGTAAAAGAACGGGTGTTAGATGTTAGGTTCTTTCTTTCTTTGAACATATCCCAGCTGACATTTGGGCGAAAGGTGGGGCCCACCCTGGGGAGGCCCACCCTGGTCGAGTCGCCGGTTCATCACGGGCCTTCCACATAGTGCATCTGTAAATAAGAAACAACAAGGGTCCTAATATAGATCCCTGAGGCTCGACATAATCAGTTATATCCGATTCACGACCATAAAATAAAATCTTTTTTTTGCTATCATGAGTCTAATTACCGATCCACGTTTAAATGTTCCTGTGAAAACGATGGACTCCTCTAGAAATGGGTTCTGCAACCTCTGGCACCGTTTGAGGGACTCAGAACATCATCTGGTCGAGGAGAGAAGTTTGTATTTTGTGTTCGCAACAAACGAGAAGTCAGAAGCAATAAAGTTGATCAGTTAGCTTTCAGGCTAGCCTCTGGAATGTTGATTTGATTAAACAAGCAATCAACAACATCGTCATTGGACGACTTTTTAAGATGTTTTTAACGTCTAATGTTGTTGATGACATAAAAGTGATCTCACCAAAAGTTCTAACTGCTATTATTTACACTTATAAGGATTAACCTTAAATTGATTAACGTAAAATAACCGTTTGAGAGGTGAAAGAAGGTGATAGTTCATATAATCATACTATATAAGTAAATTAATCCTACAGTATGAAGTCATAATACCATTTACGTTTTTATTAGTTTCTATACGTCTACAAACTTTGACAGGCGTGAAATCCATCCGGTTATTTGCGTTCTTACTTTGTCGGCTGTATGAAGCAGGTTTAAAACTCTTTTTCATTTTGACAACCGTAAGATATCTGAGTAGTTTTTAATACCCTAAGAGGCTTGGATAGATAGTAATCCCAGTCCTGACCCCCTGACATACCCCCCACTGGGCCAGACACAACAACCTACCAGCCGGAATAAATGCCCCCGACAACTTACTGCGCGTAATCACTGTGATGACGAGGGAGGGGCAGAACTCCCTCGTCGTTTTTTTAACTAGAAGCACCTGAGAGCAAAAACCGCCTCCATTAATGTCTCATTTTATTTAACTGTGTCCGTTATTGATGACTTTGTTCCTTTGAGTCCTTTGATGTTTTGTTTGGGGTGGGGTGGGGTTCAGTTTCATGAGTTCCTTTGATTCCTTTGATGTTCTTTTGGGGTGGAGCTAGGAGCTCGGTTTCAAGAGTTCCTTTGATTCCTTTGATGCTCCTTTGGAGCTGGAGCTGGGGCCTCATTTCAGGAGTTCCTTTTGTTCCTTAGATGTTCCTTTGGGGGTGGAGCTGGGGGCCCAGTTTGAAGAGTTCCTTTGATTCCTTTGATGTTTCATTTGGGGTGGAGCTGGGAGCTCAGTTTCATGAGTTCATTTGACTCCTTTGATGTTTCGTTTGGGTTAGGATTGGGGTCTCAGTTTCAAGAGTTCCTTTAAAACCTTTGATGTTCATTTGGGGTGGAGCCGGGAGCTCAGTTTCAAGAATTCCTTTGATTCCTTTGATGCTCCTTTGGAGCTGGAGCTGGGGCCTCATTTCAAGAGTTCATTTGATTCCTTTGATTTTCCTTTGGGGATGGAGCGTGGTGCTCAGTGTGCTGAACAGAGACGTTGAAGTGGAAGCGCGAGAGATCGGCGGCTACAGAGGATTTTTGAGAGAAACTCAGAGAATTTGTTGTCGGTAGATTTGGAGGCCGTTAATAACTAAAGACATTAATGGAGGAATCTTCATGAATTTTTCCTAAACCTGATGGTACTGTTGTTCCTTGGCGGGAGTTTTGCGCTCTCGAAGTGCTTCGTAACTTCAGGAGAGATTCGGAGTGAGAAGACAATAATATCTTTGAAACATGAACTCATTATGACAATTATATATTTTCACTGGGAATCCTCTTTAACCGTAGAAAATAAAACTCCCATAATTACGTCTCTTGTTTGGTTCAGTCTGAGATTCCTGCAGTAGAAACGACTGACTCTGCGTTTCAGAGAAAATGTAATCAACTTCTATAGAAATCCCTTTAGTAAAACTAATAAATTACTTGATTAGATTTCACCAATTAGCATGGGAACAGTTATTTTAAGTAACTATTATCCTCATTAAGAATAACCAGACCCGTTATTATGTAATAGATAATTAGTTTAGCTTATATCATCTCCCAGAAAAAGGCCACTTATTTTTCAAAGAAACCGTGACCAATGAAAGAAAGTGGAGACGCACGCCGCCGAATAATCGCTGCCAGATGTTCCGACAGCGCTGTGAAAAAGTATGGACACCCCCTTATTTCTTCTATTTTTGCGCCCGGGGTGATCTGGAATCATCATCGCCACAAAAAAAACAATTTCATGGATCACTTTCAAATTTTATACCCACATAGACTTCAGTGTGAGGAAGAAGTGGATTGATGTGGGGAAATATCAGTCGTATAATTTCAACACTAGGGGGAGCTTTATCTCCAAACGTTTTCGGGCCATAATTTTGGAACCATTGGTCCAAATGAGTCCAAATAAATCGACTGGAAGTGATCTTTGATGTATATGTCTTATTTTACTCTAAGTATCACTGATACCAAAATCAAAAGGAATTCCCCGAAGAGATGTTGAAGACGGTTATTCTGAGAAGGACTCCAAATCCTCCTCTTAAGGCTTTGGTCCGCTACAGGTCCACAGGGGGACACGTTAGGACCTTATTTACACGGGGATCTGTCTCGTAGATATATTACATTTTACTCTAATAGTTTATACTTTACCCACTAGGGGGAGATCTTTTATGAATAACAATGTTTTTCAGCCACAACCTTCTAATTGATGGTCTACTTTTGTCCAAAGTTGGTGCGAATTAATCAGATATAAGAGATCCATAATGTTTATCACATTTTACTCTAAAAGTTCATATTTTACTGTGACATTTTACAGTATGATGAAAGTATTTTCTTAAATATTTTAATTCCTGCCCGTTTCTCATCTGAGCATAGGGTTCATATCTTGTTTGAGTCTTTTTTTTATAAAGATTTTATTGCAGGGATTCTCATTATTGTATACAGTACTGTGCTGTTTATCTAGTATTTATAAAGTAATATTTAAGAATACAATAGGTAAACTGTATAATAAAGGTATCGTTATGGCAACTGCCAGTATTTTACTGTAATATAATGGCGCATTTATACAGTATTATACCCTAAAACCTAAATAATATAAAGTATGTTGCTCCAGATTCAAGTTAACTTAATTGTCAAAAATAAAAATAAAAACACAAAAGCAGAAAAAGCAGTAACAGTAATAAATATAAAAACTGAACTACCACATAATACATATAAAAGTTTAAACTGACAACTATTGTATTTCACATGATAAGTATTCAGAAAATTGCACAATGAAGAAGAGATAGAAATTATAATATTGAATATTGACACAGGTGCTTCTTTCACAGGTAGGTTTGTTCTAGAGTGCGGCGGAGTTAGAGCGAGTTCTGCAGTCGGACAGCAAGGCAACTTTATTTATACAGCATACTTGAGCAGTTCAAAGGGCTTTACTTAAACAATAAAGAGCATTGCGACAAAATGCAAAATATCAATAAGACGTAGTTAAAAACAGTTAGAAACAAAAACATTAAAGAAGATTAAAAAAATAAATAAAAATGGAATGTGATGTAAATAAACAAATGAAAGCTAGACGACAAACAAATCAACCATTTAAGCCCTTATGATCTTGGACATAAGTCAGCGTTCTACTAAACAGTATCGTACAGGAGAAACAGAAGGATAATAGTTTTTTAAAAATGTAATAAGAGGCGGCAGCAAATAAGAAAGTTTGAAACTTTGATTTAAAAGGGCTGAGAGTCGGAGCGGTTCTGAAGTTTTCTGGGAGCTTGTTCCAAATATTTGATGCTTAAAAACTGAACGCTGCGTCTCCATGTTTGGTTCTGACTCTGGGGACACTGAGCAGGACCTGATCCAGACCACCTGAGAGGTCTGGATGGGTCAGAACACAGCAGAAGATCAGAGATGTATTCTGGTCCTGAACCGTTTAGTTCTTTGTAGACCAGTAGCAGGATTTTGAAATCAGTTCTCTGAGAGACAGGAAGCCCGTTTGGAGACCTCAGAACCGAACTCATATGACCCACTTTCCTGGTCTTGGGGAGGACTCTGGGAGCAGTCCACATATATATATATATATATATATATATATATATATATATACAGTATTATATATATACATATACCTCCATATATACAAATATACCTAGGATCAACAATATATACAGACATATAACACATACAACAGATATATACATACATATATAGATATACACACATATTTATATATACATATATATATATATATATATATGTATATACACAGGACAGAGTAGAAGAATGAGAAAATGAATAAATAAACACATGTACATAAGAATAAAGGAATAAAGTAAAAGAAAAAGGGCAGAA
The DNA here is from genome assembly GCA_009660295.1 of Lophius piscatorius. Taxonomy (NCBI): domain Eukaryota; kingdom Metazoa; phylum Chordata; class Actinopteri; order Lophiiformes; family Lophiidae; genus Lophius; species Lophius piscatorius. The sequence goes on from VRLP01004699.1 coordinate 15,024, forward strand.
CCCTGAGGACAACCATTTAACTGGTTATATTACAGATAGATTTGCATGAAACTTTTTTGCCTGACATCAGAATCAGTTTTTTTATACAAAGGAGAATATAACTTGTGAGGAGGAGGAATCCTCCACGGCACAAGTTTATATATTTATATGTATATATTGATTATGATCGTTGTTGTTAGTAGTAGTAGTAGCAGAAAAAGCAGAGGAGTCCATTGATGGTTTGTTGGTATGTCGCTGGCCCTTTAAGAGATGTTGTGACTGCGCACGTGCGGGCCTTATATGGGAGCAGCGTCAGCCGGTGACCGATAGTTACCTCCGCCGCTTCTCTCCTCTCCTCTGCGCCGCATCGAGCGGCGCTATAAAAGTCTGCTGAGGGGGAAACTGCCGTTTCAGATTCTGAGGGTCATTGGAGCAGATGAGCGAACCGGAGTACCGTTAATTCAGCCGTGATTGTTTGATCCGGTGGAAGGAATCCTCTTTATGAACATAGACGCAGTGGGTTTTCACACAGGTCACCATCGGTGAGTGTCAAGTTCCTGTTTTTGCGTTTTCTTGGGTTTGTTTGTGGAGTTTGGGGTTCTGCGAGCTCCTTTTGTTGTATAAACAAAGAGATGTGTGCCACCGTGATAAAAGTCAAAACATAATTCAAGCCTTTTGTAAAAGTTGTCAGCTTAATGTTCCGTTCAGACTCACAGGATGGGAAAAAAAGCTGAATGGAAAACTGGGAATTAATTGTTGCATGGTAATTATTTAGAGTTGTTGTTTTTTTTCTTTTTGTTTTTATTGAGACTGTCCAAGTTAAAACAAAATTATTATTGATGTTTGTTAAAGATTAAAGTTAGGACAACTATTGGCTTTTCTGTTTTTTCGCTCTTTTTTTAATCTTTTTATCACCTTGGCGTTGTGAGAACCTATTCTATTCATCTCTGTGATCAGGACCAGTCTAGTTAACCGCAGTAAACGCAGTACTTCCGGATATCTTTTCCAAAATAAAATGATCCTTGTTGCCATGCCTTATTTTACTACTTATTGAAGGACATTGTACCGACTATGAAGCAAATATCATAAATATATGTCAAAGTAAACCATTAAATTGTTTTTCCAAGTTGCTAAATGGGATTTATGATGTACTTAATACTTCTTCAGATTTGGGGCAGCTTTATTTTGAAAGCGTCTCATTCTACGCTGGCCTCATTTCCTCCAGCTTGATCGAGCATCGCGAGTCGTTATGACCGACAGTAACCTGATTTCAAGAGAACAATGAAACATAATTAATTAGTTAACCAATGCACGATTAATTTTAACACCATGCCACGGTGTGTTTATTGCAGCACAGTGGAAAAGATTTTCAATATGAAAAAACATAATTATCTTGTTTTAAGTCATTTCGTCATGAATTCTTTTTCTTCCGTTTTTCCAAGTATTTATGGGAGGAAATGTAATGTTTTATTTTTTTAAGAGATGCTGCACATTCCACCTAATATAGATATAGCAGAAATGATCATTTCTGCACGTCGAAGCTCCTTAATCTTCATTCGTCACCGTCGTCAGAAAAATGAAAACACAAAAGTCACAAAAAATAACTTCTTTATTTTTACTTCGATTTCCAGCGATCCATGTATCCTGTTCCTAAAAACACCTGTTACAAAGGAATTTACACAATAATTCTCTATTATGAGGTCCGTGCACGTGAGCGATGATTGATGATAAACAGGTGAAATGAAAGTGAAGGTTCTGTTTGGCGCCACTAGAGGCGCCCTCACGCTGCACCAATTTGTCTCCCTCATCCAACCTCCTCCTGCCTCTGCCTCCTCAGCATCTCCCCAGAACCTCATGGATGTGAGATGGGGTGATTACCCAGAACACAAACAGAGATGATCCGGTAGAGAGAGAGGGAGAGAGACAGAGAGAGAGAGAGAGAGAGAGAGAAATTAAATTAAAAGAGAAAAAATTAAATTAAAATAAAGGAATGTTTTTCTCTCCGTTCTCTCCACGGTGTTGTATCGTACAGATATTCTCTAAAATAAAAATGCTTCTGTATATTTTAATTACAGGAAACGTTTTATTTGCGCAGGCGTGGATGTTGATTCTATTCTGACGTGTCATGGCGTCACACCGTGTCCCGGTCCGGCGGTCGGTGTCGTTGATTGTGGATGCGTCCGCTTTAACGCCGTGTCTCTGTTAAGTAAACAGAGCGGTTTGCGAGCGCTCGCCGTGGAGTGACACGTTGATAAAACAGACACGCTGATTGTTGATCCTGAAATTCTTGTTGCTTTTTATTGCGTCATTTCATGCCTCCGTTCTTTCAGTCACACGGACATTTGTGCAATTATGTCTACGTGTTTTTTTCTCAATGCTGCAGAGTTGGTGATGTTTTAGATAAACCTGATCAACGTCTGCTGTGTTTCTTTTTGTTTGTTTGTTTGTTTACTTACTCTCAGTGCCGTCGTTTGGGCTTGTAATCATTCTGGTTTAGAAAGAATAACTAACGTCTGGCGTCGCTGTGGTAAATATTTGTAACTGAGTAACACCTGCTGTTTTATCACAGAAAGAGTTTATCATGAAGGACAAGAGGAAATGTTTTTGTTTTTGAGCCTGAAGCGATGAAGGCGCCAAAGTTATTTGTCCTACTGTGTCCTCGCCGCATCATGTGACCGGCTGTATAAGTTCAAATGATCTGTTGTTGTTGTTGTTGTTGTTGATGATGAGGGTTATCTGTTTGTCACCTCCGCTAAGAAGGTCATCAAACTCCCGTTTGTTTGTTTGTTTGTTTGTGAGAAGGATTACGGAAAAACTGCAGGACAGATTTACATAAGATTTTGGAATATCTTAGAGGTGATAAAATGTTTCAGAGCATTTAGAAGAATACAGAACTTTGGGCTCAGTTCCAAAAGTTTCTTTGATTCCTTTGATGTTCCTTTGGGGGTAGGAGCTGGGGGCTGAGTGGGCTGAACAGAGACGCTGAAGTGGAAGGCAAGGCACAGGAGACGAGTGGCTACAGAGTCTCTGAGTATTTTAGAGTACACAGTATTTGAGAGATACTCAGAGAGTTTGTTGGAGTTGTCGGTACATTTAGAGGTCGGCATTGACTCAGATCAGAATTTTTCCTAAACCTCGGGTTCTGTTGTACCTTGTTCCCTTTTTTTGTCTTTATATAAGTGAGGAACAGGAAATGATGAAACCATGTCTGTGGATGAGGTCGGCGTCGCACTGGCGGAGGTTTGCGTTCTCCGAGTGATTCTTCTTGAGTCAGTTGAGCTGCTGCAATTAAACCCAGTGACTCATGGAGGAAACAGAAGAACCAGTGGAGCCGAAACGGAACCAGGATCCCCGTGTGGACTGTTGTTCCTGAAATTCATGTTCGTGGTCTTTTCTTGCGACATTGTGTGAATTCCACTGGATGGACTCCAGTATGAAAGTGTGGAAATATTCATGCGATGCCGGTGAGCCAGTGGGGGGAAAGAAACTTGGACTGATCCGAACATCTGTAGGGATTTTTATGAGTTTTGTTCCACGGGTGGTTATCCCAGAAGGGATTAACTCTGACAACGATGTTGTAGATTTGTTCCCCTCTGTTGTTACGATGATGTTTTGATTGCAGTCGAAGGGTCCGATGAGAAAAACTAGAAGAACGATTCTGTTAGGACTTTTTCCGGCCTTAAGAAAATGACCATCATGTTTGATCTCCTTGTTTCCTTTAAGTTGATCTGTTGTTGTTCCGCTTTGATCCAAACGTCTTTATTCTGCATGAAGGACATCCCTGCTCTTCTTCAGTTCACTAACCCTAACCCTAACCTCCATCCAAGGACAGGGTTCAAATCAAGCAAACTTTATTCAAAACAAATCAAATGTGACGGGTGATCGACAAAAAGACGAGAAAAAGGGAAAAAAAAGAAAAAAGTAGTGTTTACTTTGTTCACTTTGTTTACTCCCTGCTATAACTTTGATCAAATCTACAGATTCTGTTAGAATTAGTGGGGCGGTAGGATTTGAAAATGTACTTCTTTTAAAACGTGTCTGTGATCCGGAGGTTTAGGCGTTAATGGGGGGCCGGGCCGGGGGGGGGGGGGACTTTCAACACATGGGATCTGCCCAGCACCGGTCCACCGCTGACCTTTGGACCTGAATCTGGAGTGACTAGAAGCGGTCCCCAGTCATCAGGTCCACTTGTGCGCCGAATGCTGCTCTGCTCAGAGCTCCGGCGTCAAAGTTCTGTTGGTCAGGTGAATTCTGTTCTGTGTTTTCAGCCTCCACACAGGTTCTGTCTTCAGATTGTCGGGTTTCAGGCCGGCTGATTGTGTTTTCAGAAACGGGTTTTTTCCCCCGGAGCTTCCTTCCAGCCGCGGTTCCGTCTCTGACCTTGTGTCTCTGCTCTCTTGGGTTGACAGCGAGGAGCTGGGGCGCGCTCAGTGAGGCGGGTCGGACGTCGCCATGACGGTCTCCACTCAGCTGGGTTTACTTCTGTGGAAGAACTTCACCTACAGGCGCAGGCAGACGGTACGTAAGAGTTCTGACCCGGAGGAACCGGGAGTGGATGAGAACGGCAAACGTTCGGCACACGGCTTTATCGCCGTTTTTTTTCTGATTGATGTTTTCTTTAATACGAGCCTAAGAAAGTACGTAAAGACAAAAACACGACGGCGTGAATTGACTTCGCTTTAAAAAAAAGAAAAAAGGAAAAGATTAATAACTTTATAAAAGAAAAACTGAATAAATGATTTAAAGAAAGACACACAAAATATCAAATTTAGTAAACTTCATTAAATTTGAGCATTTAAAGTAAGAATAATAATATATTTAGAACCTTAGAGATAAAATGGAGAAGCAGCCCATTGTTTAAGTTTAAAGATTAAATCACAGTATTTATTATAATATTATCTTTTATCATCTCTTTGCTTCATTTCTTATTTTTCTTCTTCGTATTATTATTATTATTATATATTTTATTTTTTTATATTGTATTATTTTATTTCTTCTTTATTATTTTCATCGGTTCAAAATATATTATTATTATAATAAATAAATATAATTTTTTTTTTTGGTCTCGGTTCTGCTCAATATGCAAACAAGCAAAAAAAAAAGAAAAAAAAAAGGTTGTACTTTAAAACAGTCTTCATCTCAGTCTCTGACTGATGAAGATGAGATGAAGAATGTTTGATTGGTCGTTACAGAATTTGCATGTAGCCCAAAACAACAGAACCAACCTCGTTCTTCTCTCTGCCGCTTTAACTCAGAAACATGACTTATCGTCTTATGCTTGTTGATTTTTAATTTAACCTTTATTCAACATTTATTCAACATTTATTTAACATTTGTTTAACCTTTATTTAACCTGCAGAGTCCGATTGAGAAACTCTTTCGCAACAGAAGCCTGAACAAAATGGCGGCGGTACACAAAGTTGTACAAACCCGACCAGAATACAAACTCAGAATCAGGTCAAACATGCAAAGATCATGGATGGACTCGGATTCCAAAGATTCTTCAGTGCCTTCAGATTCCTGAGGGAACCGGGTCCCTGAGTTTAAGTTCATTCTGCAGACACTCAAAAGTTAGATAATTAATAATAATAATATTAATAATAATAATAATAATAAGCCTCCTTCTTTGTGACGGGGCTGATCTGCACACGATTAAACCTTCTGACCGTCGAACAGAAGTTCTCATCAAAGTGACAATATGAGCCGGTGGTCAATCATGCATGGCCGCTAACATGGGGGGGGGGGCACACTGTAACAGATGGACAAACTCATAGTCCTCTAAATCCTTCAGACCCCGTCTTTCTGCGTTTTACCAATATACTTCACTCATGCTAGGATTACTATTTATACAGGAAACCCCACCCCACCCCACCCCACCCCTCCCCCAGAGGAAGCAGACGTTTCCCCAGCTGAACAGCAAAGTCACCCAGGGGAGGGGGGAGGGGGGGTGTTCTGAGAATTAAGGCGAGAGATACAGACAAAATGAAATATTACATCATTATTTTTGAGCGAATATCTCGATATTGCGATCAAATCTGAATTTCAGTTTGTTTGTCTTTAAATAATCATTTCTCCAAATTCCTCCTTCTAAAAAACTTTTATTCAAGTTTTTTCGCCCCAAAAAAATCCATTTTACAAGATTGCACTCGAACACATCTCGATGACAGATGACTTTAAAATTCTGCTCGGCCCGAATAGACATTGAAGGCATCACGCGGTACATCTCAATGCTACGTTAGCGACGTTAGCTCGGCTGCCGATGCCAACAGTAAACATATGTTTGATTTGATTTGTTGTTCACACTTAAACATCATCAGAGTCGCTTTTGAGGAATAAAAGAAGAATAAAAAAATAACCCAAAGCGCCACATAACCTCAAAACTCTGGTCCAGGGAGTTCAAAGCCCTCTTTTATTTGTTTGTTGTCTTCCTTCCTCAGATCCAGTTGCTGATTGAAATCATCTGGCCCCTTTTTATCTTCTTCATCCTGATCTCCGTCCGAGTTCACTACCCGCCCTACGAGCAACATGAATGTAAGTGAAGATCAAAGCCTTTTTTAGGACTTAAAAAGGTTTTGATCTTGGTCGGCCGTGTTTGAGTTTGAAACAATGTCAACGAGAAATTATTGGTTTGAATAGTTTGGAAGGTGTTTATTTGCATTGACACCTTCCTTATGTGGTAAATAAATATGTTTATTTACCACATATTTTAGTTCAATGAAAGTAATTGTTAATCTCTTGTTATTCAGATCCTTCTGATGTTCAGAGATTCAGTCGGAAAAGTTTGTCACTTCGGATCGGTACCGGTCATTTCCTGAGTTGTAACTGAGCCACCTCAAAGGAACCTGTGCTACTTACACTTATATTATTATACGCCTCCACATGATTCTTTTGTCAGCACTAATCCTTATAATTTAGTGAAGTCCATAGAAGCGGGTTAAGCCCCTCCTGACCGGCCGGTCACCTTCCTTACATATCTTATCGGGATAATAGCTTCCAAACGACGCCGCCGTCGTTTGGAAGCTATTATCCCGATAAATAAATAAAAAGTAGTCTTAAATTAGAAGGTCCTGTTTGTTGTAGGTAGCGACTGAACTGCAAAGACGAATAAGAAAGATTCACAGCTGTCGGAGCGGTGCTATCTAACAAGCTAACACTCTATGAAGTCGAACGTAGCTAGCTTACCTCCAAGTCTCTCGGCACAATGGACCAGACGTTCTGTCCACGTCCTCCTAGCAACCGGAAAGTCCAGATACGCCGGCAACTTTTGCTAATAAACAGGTTACGGCACACAGAATGGCAAAAATAAATAATCAAGACAGTTCGTTTCTGTCTTGTTAGCATGTTGCTAACAAACAATCCTTTTTCTGCCTCGGAGCTTTCAAACAAAACTTTATAAACGATTGTCAAAAGCTGAAAACGGGCTTCAGGATCCGACGGGTCGTACAGTGCGAGTTGAAATCAGAACTGAAAAGATAAAACAGTGAATACGTTTGGACAAAGGGCTTTTTTACTGTTTGAACAGCTGGAACTATTTACAGATAGTATAAGGGGTCTGTTTGGAATGTTGGGGGTCACGGCCAGTTACTGAGACAACTCTCCTCAAAAACAATGATTCACCCGACAAACAAACTTATTATGAGTATTATTAATTTTTAAATAATTCTTTTACATAAACTCAGATTATTTTTTTTTCAAACGAAATTAAAAATTTTTTAAATTCTTTAAATTAATGTTTTAAATGAATACAGATGTTTGTTTTTTTTCAAATTTATTGACTTATTTTATTTATTTTTCAAATAAATGTTTTAAATTAATTCGATGATTTTTATAAAAAAAAATTCAAACGTAGTTTTTAATTGTTTTGAAGAAATTCAGATGATTTTATTTTTTTAAATGTTTCAATTAAACGTTTTAAATAAAATCAAGATGATTTTTATTATTTTTTTCAAACGTATTTTTTAATTGTTTTAAAGAAATGCTTTAAAGAAATTCAGATGAATTTTTTTTTTCTTTCAAATTTAGTGACTTGTTTTATTTATTTTTTAAATAAATATTTTGAATAAACTCTTTGTGAATTACAGATTATAGAAGAACCATCTTAAAATGTTCAAAGTCAAACTTAGAGCCAAGAATGAAAACAAACAAACTTTCCGTCTCTCCTCTCCAGGCCATTTCCCTAACAAGGCCATGCCCTCGGCGGGAACCCTGCCCTGGGTGCAAGGCATCATCTGCAACGCCAACAACCCCTGCTTTCGTAATCCCACCCCTGGCGAGAGTCCCGGCGTGGTGGGAAACTTCAACGATTCCATGTGAGTGACGTGACCTTCAGCCTCCTTCTACCACTCATTCCCAGCATCCCGCGTCACTTTACGGAAAACCTTCTCCGAGGGATGAGAAAAATAGTGTGAGTAATGTCGTGTCCCTCCTGTCGCCCGCCAGAATCTCCCGTCTGTTCACCGACGCCAAGAAGATCCTGCTGTACACCCGGAACGATAAAAGCTACGAGGGCTACAAGGAGCTGCTGGGAGCGCTCCGGAAGCTGCAGGAGAACACGGCCCGTAAGGATTGTCTGCTTCTTCTTCAGTTTTTCAAAGTCACAGCCGAACATTCACACTTTTATCATATTTCAATCAATCAATCTTTATTTATATGGCGCCAATTCACAAAAACAGTTGTCTGAAGGTGTTTTCCAGAAAGAGCAGGTCCAGAACAAACTCTTTATATAATTATCTACAGGACCCAACAAATTCCTCCTTGAGCAGCACTTGGAGACAATGGCGAGAAAAAACTGCCCTTTAATGGGCAGAAACCTCGAGCAGATCCAAGACTCGGGGTGGACGGCCTACTGCCATGACCGGTCGGGTTTATTTGTCTTTAAGTATGCAGAAATAAGACCCCCATACAGAGAGGCGTTTTTTAGGTTCATGAAATGTTTCCCCACAGAAGCAATATATAAATAATATATGAAAAGTTTTTACTTTCATTATTATTTATTTTACTAAAGAATATGTTATTCTGACAAATTAAGGTTTTCAAGGTTTCGGTCTCTTCATCAAAACTCATCATCCCTGCACAAAATGTCAAATTAAACTCGTTGTTTAGGGAAATCTATGCATTTACAAAGTATATAGAGTTCATCGTTACAGATCAGTAGATTTAACAGATAATGTTTTAAAGTTAAAGTTTAAAAAAAAAAATCACTTTTCCATTAAAAAGAAGAAAACAAATATATTTATATATAATATATATGTATATTTATATATTCATTCCGTAATATTTCTCCTTGATATCTGTGAAAATTGGGAAAATCAGTATTTTTATACAAATTTAAATACAAATATTCATATTTTGGAGAACATTGATATTTAAAATAGACAAAAACCTAAAGAAGAAGAAAAGCTTCTAATAAGTAATAAAAATAAGATTTCTTGAAATGAGACGTGAGATTTAGATAAAGGACATTTTAAAGTGAGCAGCTGAATCTAATTTTTAACTATATGTTACTAATATTAGGAAGTTTTGAGTCTCAGAATCATTCGGTAATACTTAGAATTTTCTTTTTTTTCACATTATTTGCAAAATCTCACCCGTCACTTTCTTTTTTTTTTCTTTTTTTTTTATTGTAATAAGTTTAATTTATGCATATATTTTTTAATCACGATTCCTTAAACCACCTCATAAATCTCCCTAGTGGAGATTTAATACATTTTGTATTTATTTAAAAGTGACACTGTTCTAAATTTACGACTTTGAAATAAGATCAAAGAGTCGTATTTAAGCATTTGACCAGGAAATGTCTTTTTTTATAAGTTCGATGGAAATACTGCATTTGAGCTTTTGAGATATTTTTAAGATTCTTTGACCAAACGAGATAATCAACATGCCTAAAATCAAGTCCCTACGTCCCAGTGAAATGATTCTGGTTCTGTTATTGTCTCGGAAAACAAACTTATAAGATATTTTGACTAGAAATTAGATAAAAAACTGTATAATTAGAGGTTTTTTTTTTTACAGTGTAGCAGCTGATACAGCTGAAGGCTTCAGGGCGGCGTTGAAAGTAGAATGTTCCCTTCTTTATCACTGCCCGCCAGCCGCGGTGGGCCCGGCTCCCCGGAGGCCCGCGGGGGCGGAGGTTCTCCGTTATCACATGTATTCATTCCTGTCAGCTTTAGGATTTTTATCAAGATCCTCATTTTAAACATCTCGAGTCAGTAAATCTGTGACCTTCTTCACTCCCACGACTCCAGGAGCTCTGGATTAAAAACAATAGGAGGCGGGGCTTCTAAAGAATCCGCAGCCTCCTTTGAAATCTTCAAAAAGCTTCTGAAGCCTTTTTTGTATCGTCTTGATCTTTGGACCTGACTTTCCTGAATTTCTGTCGTCGTGACTTTCCTAGTTTGCATCTACTTTGTATATTTCTATTTGCCTTGTTGTGTGTTTTTAAGTTTTTTCCTGTGACACGTGTTTTACTAAATACATTTATCATTATAATTAAGATTATTATGAAGTGGTGAAGAAGAAACAGGACAAGGAAAAGAGAAAAATTCTGATGGAATACTCGGTTATTGCCAGCTTTTAAATCTACAGACAACTCCAACAAACTCTGAGTATCTCTCAGATACTCGGTAGCCGCTCGTCTCCTGCGTCTTCCACTTCAGCGTCTCTGTTCAGCCCACAGAGCCCCCATCTCCACCCCCAAGTGAACATCAAAAGAATCAAAGGAGCTTTCGAAAACCGAGCCCCAAACTCCGACCCCAGGGGAACATCAAAGGATTTTTTCCCTCATTTCTGCCGTGTTTGCCCAGAGGTACCGGTACCGTTTCTTACGTAATGGGCCCACATACAGTAACCGAGGGCAAAGATAACATTTCTGAGTAAATGAAACCAAATCCTCTCCGTTTGAAGTCCAAAGATTACACGTGTGTGTAAACGGGATCCTAGCCTCTCTTTGGGCCTCTTCCCGGTCCACGTCGCTCATTTACAGCACAGTCCATTTGGACCTGGAGGGCGTAGATCCGGGTGTCTGCATCGATTCCTCTCCATTTATTCCATATATTATTTAAGCTTGTTTGTTTCCATCTTCATCACAATCGATTTCTCGATGCCCGCCGTCTCCACCCTCTTCTAAATCCATATGATGGGATGCATTAATGTAGGACGGCGGCGGTCGTGGGATTTGTGAGAAGTCCTGATGGATAGCAGAGTGGCGATGGGAGAAAAAAAAAGCCCGGATCAAAGAGCCGAGAGTTTAGAACCTCACGTGTCCGTCAATAGTTCAGCTCTGAGATTTACGCTGACAGAGAGGGAAGATGGAGGGGGAGGGGCTAGTCCAAACGTAAACATCTCGTCATGTGTTTATTTAATGGCGGGTTCTTAAAGGGGAAAACATCTGAACATTTAGAGAACTGTCATATAATGGGTTTTTTTTTTACCACCGGACACATAATTAAAATAAATGTAGTTTTCAAGTTTGTGATTTTTATTCTCCGCTTTGTGTTTTTTTTCTCACCTTTTCCTCCTGAGCTGAAACTTGATTTATATAAAAGAAGAGAAAATATTTATTTAATGTTTTTAGCCTTTCACCAACATCTGGGTAGAATTTCATGAGAATCCTTCCTGCAGTTTGTTTTTAATGCTGCAAACAAACAAACAAACAAACAAACAAACAAACTCCTGGTTTAAAAACACTCAAAATAAAAAAGCCCACATAAAGAAACGCACACAGATAAGATACATGACGTGCAATTTAAACCCGGAACACTCAAACCTCTCCGCCGATAATCCGAGACATCTGGACCTTCAGACAGAAGGTCTGGGTTCTCCTCAGGGGTCTTTGGAGCCCAAACTCCAAGGGAGCGCTGACTTCCTTGTGGGATAATGATTAGACCTCATTAACACTCCCTGGTTGTTCACCCCCGGGGGTTACTGCTATAAACACTGTGCAGTTATAAACACAGAGAGAGAGAGAGAGAGAGAGAGGGGGAGAGAGAGAGAGGGAGGCATCACACTTCCATTCACTCCATCTTAGATTCTGGTTCCGGTGCAGGAACATGGCAGAAGGGAAGTCACACACACACACACACACACACACACACACACACACACACACACACACGTACACACACGTACATCCTGTTCTCTCTCACTTCCTCCCGAGGGCGTCTCTGTAGATGCGTATTGTTTCCTGCTGGCGCGAGGAAGGAGGAGACGTTTTCAATCAGCCGTTTTCAAACCTCTAGAGTCTCAATGCTTCCAGAATAAAATCAATTCGATTTGAGAGTTTGACTCACGTTTATATTAAAAACAAACAGAAAAGTTCCTTTCATAATCCAGATTCGTTTGTCCGTCGGCTGCAGGACTACTTCCTGACATTTCTGCACGATTACTTCCTCCGAGGAGATTACAGAGAAGTCCTAGAACCCAGACGTGGGTTCTGGAATGTCCCGGAAGTGATTAAATGTTGATGATGTCACGTGTTTCGCAGAATTTAAAAACTAAATAAAATACACCAATTAGCCGTTTGGGGTAGTGACGTCACAATGTGGCTATTCCTGCCTTTGATCCTTTGATCCTCTGATTCCTTTCTTTTGGGGTGGAGCAGGGGGCTCAGTTTCAAGAGTTCCTTTGATTCCTTTGATGTTAATTGGGGATGGACTTTCGGGGCTGCGTTTCAAGAGTTCCTCGGATTCCTTCAATCTTTATTTGGGTTAGAGCTGCGGGGCGCTGCAGGGCTGAACAGAGATGCTGAAGTGGACGAGCGGCTTTAAAGTATTTGAGAGATGCTCAAGAGAGTTTGTCGGAGTTGTCGGTAGATTAAGACGCTGACAATAACTCAGGCATTCATGTAGGAATCCGCGTGAATGTTTCCGTGACCTTAAGTTATGATGTTTCCTGGCGGAGGTTTTTCATCGGAGTGTTTTTTTCCAGTTTTTAATGAAGTCGGAGCAAATGTTTTAGAGAGCGAGTGAGTGGCTGGGGAGAAAATGAGAAGGAGAGACTGGAGCCAAGTGGAACGACCTACAATAAAACCCTGAGAACAAAAGTGCTGTGTGTGTGTGTGTGTGTGTGTGTGTGTGTGTGTGTGTGTGTGTGTGTGTGTGTGTGTCATACAGCTGACTCAGGCTGTTCTCAGAAATTTTCATGCAGCACTTACAATAAGCTCTGAGAGAACAAAAACTGTTTTTGTGCGTGAATCTTTTATTATAATTACACATTTCTACGTCTTTACCAATAACTTATCGTGACATATTTTAGTCTATTAAAGTCGGTACTTTATAACCTTTTTCACATCATCAGTGCGCGAGAAAGTGCATTTTATTGTGAAAGTTATTGAAGTTCTGCTGGTTACGATGTTAAAATGGCGAATAAACAAGGTGTATATGTTTAATTAACCCTTTAATGTCGTAGGAATGGCTATTAAGAAAGTCCTATTTTTTTATCTATCGGTATATTAAAGCCTGTGAGGACTAAACAGAACTTTGTTACTTCATAAGACCCAAAAAAGTAAAATTCAGTAGTTTTTTTTTTTTATAAACATACTTTATAAAAAACGTTGCTTATCTATTAAAAAAATTTCATTTTCCTTCTAATAAAAATGTAATCCTGAAAGAATTTGAAAAGTCCATTTTTATTTTCACTGTTTTTAAACATTCATGTGCAAAAACTTAATTTTAAATGCCCCGAAGAAAGAAATGAAAGAGTGAAGGGCTGTTTGTTTGTTTGTTTGTTGCTGTTGTTGTTGTTGTTTTTTGACACCTTGATTCCGTGTTTTCCCCCAGGTTTTAAGCTGAAGGACTTTTTACGGGACAACGAGACCCTCTCCCACTTCTTGCACCACAACGCCTCACTTCCTCGTCACGCGCTGAAGCAGATAGTGGAGGCCGACGTCAACCTGGAAAAGGTACGATGTTCTACGTTGTTGTTTGTTGTCTCCCATCGGCCCACGACCTCTGCAGGAATCTACACACCAGTACTTTATGACAAGAAGTCATAAACACAAGTCGTTATGACCCCCCCCCAGAGACCGAGCGTTAACATGATTGTTTGGAACAGCAGTCATCTCGTCGCTTGTTTTGAAATAACTTACAGCCGTGAAAAAACCCGAACAGAATTCTGTTATGACTTCTCTGTTTCCACTCCAGCTAAATCTCTGCTGTAAGCTTTGATGTTTCTCCAAAGGATTACCAGTGTGTGTGTCTGTGTGTGTGTGTGTGTGTGTGTGTGTGTGTGTGTGTGTGTGTGTGTGTGTGTGTCTGTGTGTGTGTGTGTGTGTGTGTGTGTGTGTGTGTGTGTGTGCAATGGTATAACATGTCAAGTCATGACATTTCAATGATAAATCAGTTTGCTCCCCATACTCGTTCTCTCTCTCTCTCTCTCTCTCGTATCTCTCTCTCTCTCTCTCTCTCTCTCTCTCTCGTATCTTTCTCTCTCTCTCTCTCCCCCTCTCTCCCTCTCCCTCTGTTCCTCTCCCTCTCTCTCTTTCTCTCCCCCTCTCTCACTCTCCCTCTCTCTCTTTCTTTCCCCCCTCTTTCTCTCTCTTTCTCTCACTCTCTCTCTTTCTCTCCCACATCTCTCTCTGTCCCCCCCCTCTCTCTCTCTCTTACTGGATGTTGTTATAGACTGTTTGTGATTAAGAAACTCGGCCAGCTTCCTGCCGGCGTGACAGTTTTATCTCTGCGTGTGCAAAGATCGACTACACACTGACTTTTTCACGCCAGAACATCCTGGTACCGGACCCACCGGACATTTGACTGACTGTTTGTTGCTTGAGGAACTCAGACACCGAGAAAGTTTGATGGCGTCGTTTGAGTTCAGTGTTCGCTAAATAAAGTTGTGTCCAAAGTCTGAGGCTCTCTCTCTCTCTCTCTCTCTCTCTCTCTCTCTCTCTCTCTCTCTCTCTCTCTCTCTCTCTCTCACACACACACACACACACTCGGCGTTTAGAGACACTTTACTCACCTGTAAATTCTCTCTAAAGAATGTGGTACATTTAGACATGATGGCCTCCAGAGACACAAACACAGAACCTCTGTTTTAAAGAACAATTACGAAACAGCACCGCCGCATCTTTACGCCATCATTCTTTCGTTTCACTGAAACCAACGACCTCAGATTAATGCCGCGTCTGTGTGAGAGTTAAGAAAAACGCCATCGTTCCACAAGCTCAGCAGAATCTCAGCAGCGCCGGCGTCTAATAAGATATTTTACATTCAAATCCAACATTTATCTTCCCAGTCGTTGGTGGTTAATGTTTCGCCCTTAAACTCCTCATGTCTCTATAATGATTGATGACTTTGGTGGACAAACTGCCGTCAATCGGTCAAGAACTTTTTATGACGTCTGTTTAAATGTCTTCATAAAATCCCACACTCTCTTGACTGCTGTGTTCTCCTCTTCTCTGCCCAGGTTCTGACTAAAGGGTTCGGGTTCCACCTCAGAGATCTCTGTAACGCCACGACTCTGGAGGAGTTTGTTCACATCGCCGACCGCAACGTCTCCCGTCTAACCCAGGAAATCATCTGCAACTCCTCCAGTGAATGGCTGAACCAGGCGCAAAGCCACTTCCTGTCCAATTTGGACTTCCTCAAACCGATCCGGGTGGGTGTGGTGCCGGACTCGAAACAACCTGTAGTCATGAAAATGAAACAAATTCTTCTTCTTCTCCTCCTTCTTCCTCTTCTTCTTCTCTCACTTCCTCTTCTTTGGGCCGCCGCACCCTTTAGGGGTCTCCAGAGCGGCTCGTCTATTTCCAGCTCCCCCTGTCCTCTGTGTCTTCCTCTGACACGACAACCATCTGCACGTCCTCTCTCACCACATCCAGAAACCTCCTGTTTGGTCCTTCACTTCTTCTCCTGCCTGCAGCTCCATCTCCAGCATCCTTCTACCAGCAGATCCACTATCCCTCCTCTTCACGGGTCAGAACCATCTCAATCTGTCCTCTCTGACTTTGTCTCCAGGACGTCTAACCTGGACTGTCCCTCTGATGTCTCCTTTCTAATCCTGTCCTTCCTCCTCACTCCCAGAGAACATCTGAACATCTTAACCTCTGCCTCCTGTCTTCTGGTCTTAGTCCATAGAGACTAGAGCAAACAAGAAGGGGCTCAGAGCTGATCCTTGATGCAGTCCCACCTCCACCTTGAACCCATCCTCATGCAATCCCACAATCCCTCCCTCCCAGATCCTTCCGACCTTCTCTTGAAACCCAGCCACTAGATTAAAAAAAAAAGAATGACTCTACGAGCAGAAATATTGATAAACTATCGCGACTTGTTTTCTTTAAACAAATACGAAGATCTGGGTTGTTTACTGGATGTGACCCGGGTTACTGGGAGAAAGAACAAACAGTGATAATAATAAAAAGTTTGGGCCGGTCCATGTTTGTCCACGTCTGACGTCAAAACCAATATTCATCTATTCGGTGAAGACTTTTCCTCTCATCTGTTCTGCTGACCATGAATCAATGCTCTTCACTAATCCCCCCTTCTCCTCCTCCTCACTTCCTCCTTCACCATCAAGTCTTTATCTTCCCGCACAGACGGCCCTCTTCCCATAAATGCCTGGCCGGAATGTGGGTCGGGCAAACACGGCGTGCTGTATCGCTGATTCCCAGACAAAGGAAGAGAAACAGAGCGTGACTTTAAAAAAAAGTCCAAATACTCTTCCCCCCTCTCCTCATCCTGATCTGGAACTGTTTTTCGTTTTTTTTTGATTCCCCCCCAGATGCATGATGTTCTCTTAGAAAGTCAAACTGTTGCAAGAGTGGAGTTTTTTTTTTTGGAAGAATTGTGAAACGTGAGCGTATGGAAGTGGATTAAGGCCATATATGGTTGATTAAACTTTTTTTTATTTTTTTTGTATTCTGACTTTATTCTCAGAATTCTGACTCTTTTTTTTTCAGAATGGGGCTACATGATTATTTTATGTTGTTGGAATTCAGAGTTTAATGTCAGAATCCTGAAGTCTGAATTCAGAGAGTAAACTCAGAATTGTGCAGACCCCGATGTTCTTCCTCTTCTCTCCCTCCCTCGTCTCCTTTAACGCGGTTTCCTTTCCCCTTTTCACCGCCGTGAGCCTCATGATGTCCGCTTGAGCGACAACATGCAAAGAAGGGAAAACACTTTTTTAAGACATGAGAATCTTTATTGTTCTAGTAGAAAATACGACGAAATCAGGAGTGCTGCTCCGTAAAACAGAAGATAGGACATCAAAGGATAATAAAAACCAGTAAATGTGATGCGACAGAAATAGAATAAATGCTGTTTGTCGTACGGTATTAAGTCGTTTCATGGATATTTGTACTATAATTGTACGTCTTACATCTTCAAACTCATGATGATCCCCCTTTTTCCATCAACAGAGGGACGTGAGGTCGGACCCCAAAGTCGTTCAGGAAGTCTCAGCTGCAACTGACTACCTCCTGGAGAACCTGGGATCGCTGGCGGTGGAGGTAGAGACACACACAGGCAGATAAAGAGAGAGAGAGAGAGAACGAGAGAGAGAAAGAGAGAACGAGAGAGAGAGAGAGAATGCAAACTGGACTGCCAGAGTATTTGTTTCCAAAGTTCAGGCTTCTGTAGAAATGTTTGTGTAAAAGATCAATTTTTACAGAGAATCGTTTTCCTGCGTAGTGACATAATTCACGTGAAGGAGTGGTGCAAGTTTGGGCCGGTTCTGGCCGGGGCCGTGTTGACGATATTTCCTCACACCATCGTTTGCAGGTCCGCCCGCATTTCCTGTCTGAGTAACAGCAACAACATCAATGATCTGACGCAACATTCACCGTTTGTTTTATCACCTCTTCACACTTTCACTCCGAGAGGTCAACGATGAAAAAGTGGAAGTTGGTGCTGATGCGGTCCGCTCCCGTCTAGAACTCAGTACTCTGTGTTCGCCACAGCTCGTATGGCGTCGTATTCACTGGAAGAGCGTGGCTCTAATCTCTGATTATTATTATTTGTACCAAAACGGTTCCTCTCCAGGCTGAACGGCTGCGTTTGCAGCAGATTATCTGGATTTAGTCGGCGGGTCGGTAAACAACGTGGAGGAGAACCTTCACGTAACCTCTCCCGCTCCACAAGAACGTTTGTGAACACTGTGTTCCAAAACCGGGGATTAGTTCTGTTAGTTAGTCATAAATAATCCCACCGATAATGTGCTTTCAAAATAACTCCACAGACAAGTGGGGGGGGGGGGGAAATTCTGCAGCTGGAGCCGACGAATTAAAATACCCGGTTCAGAAAAGTTCTGAGAAAGTCTGAAAATATGAGACAAAGACAAAGAGTTGCAGGTTTTGGACTTTGCTCTCACAAAGATCTTCGTGGAACTAACCTCACCTGTAGCGTCAGAATGAAGTACGTCGGGACCACCAGAACATCCTTCAGAATCCACCAGTGGTGCTGATCCACAGCTCATAAAGCCCAGAGAATAATGGGAGGCATTATTCTCTATAAACCTATTATTGTTGTTCACTTATTAAGTGAAGTCCCGCTAATTCCAAGACTGTGAGAACTAGAAAAAGAACCCGGGGAGAGAATTTCCACAAATGTCCAACAGAACCAAAGTTCAGGAAAGATTCATGCAGATTCCTCCAGTAATGTCTGACTTATTGTAAAGCCTCTAAATTTACCGACAACTCCAAAAAGACACTCTGAGTACTTCTCAGATACTCTGTAGCCGCTCGTCTCCTGCGCCTTCCACTTCAGCGTCTCTGTTCAGCCCACTGAGCCCCCAGCTCCACCCACAAAGGAAAATCAAAGGAATCAAATGTCACAAAAATTCACTTCTCTAATATGACTAAATCTACCACTGGGTAAAATTCCATGCAAATTTTTCCGTAATCCTGCTCAAAAACAAACAAACAAAAAACAAACGGAGGTAAAGTCTAAATTTAAATCTGCTGATTGGTGAAGAATAAGGAAAATGTCCTTCCTTCCATCCACTGATGAGACATTTTGGAATAATTTATTCATATATTTGATTAATTTGCCTCCTTAAATTCAAATCAAATATCAAATATTTTCGGTATGAATCATCTCGGTGTCGTTTTTAAAAAAAAGTCTCAGGGAGGGTTTTGTTTCTGGTGACCTTTCCCACCCAAAACCTGATGACCACCATCGCCTTAGAGAAGTCTCCAGCCGGATGTCTGAGACGAAGATCAGCTCGTCGCTAAATCCCCGTTCATGTTCCAGGTTTAATGTTTAAATGGAAGCAAGTGCCTTTTTTTTAAGTAATTATTAAATCAGGTCTAACGGGTCTTTTGATATTCAGCTCAGTACCGGGTTTCGATGCGGTAAATATTCATGTCCTGCAGGGTTCTGTTCTGAATAGCTGAGAACCGGAGCTCACAGTTGAACTTTAGTAACCTCCTTCCAGGTTACTTGAGGACGTTTCCTCTCCCGCTGAAAGAGTGAGACTTCACTAGTGCACACATTAACTTTCACCCAGTCACCCACGCTAACATGATCTTCATCCCCTGAGGAAAGTGACTCAGCACATCCTCATCAAAGGAGAAGTCATCCTCACCTACACCAACCAATTTACTCATTCCTTGGAAAGCACACGCACACACACACACACACACACACGCACGCACGCACGCACGCGCACACACACACACACACACACACACACCTTATTCTAGCCCATGTTGTTTCATGTTTGTTTCAGCTGCCAGAGCAGGAGGTTAAAAAAATTAGTCCGGTTTTGCGGCTACTTTAAACGCGTGAGAATACGAAGACACGTATTTACAAATATATCTGCAGCGCAACAAGCTAATGCGTGGATGACACCGTCTCAAACACACACACACACACACACACACACATTCCTACATGAGAGGGGCAGCATGTGACTGTACTGCGAATTAGCCATGAACAGAAAGTGTGTCTGTGATCTGCTTTTTCTGTTTTGGTAAGCCGGTGTTGAATATGTCACAGCTGATTCCAGACGGCACAGACTGTTCCTGCTTAAACACAAGTGTAGTGTGTGTCTGTGTTTAGTGTGTGTCTGTGTTTAGTGCGTGTCTGTTTTTAGTGTGTGTCTGTTTAGTGCGTGTCTGTTTAGTGTGTGTCTGTTTAGTGTGTGTCTGTTTAGTGCGTGTCTGTTTAGTGTGTGTCTGTTTAGTGTGTGTCTGTGTTTAGTGTGTGTCTGTTTAGTGTGTGTCTGTTTAGTGTGTGTCTGTGTTTAGTGTGTGTCTGTTTAGTGCGTGTCTGTTTAGTGTGTGTCTGTTTAGTGCGTGTCTGTGTTTAGTGTGTGTCTGTTTAGTGCGTGTCTGTGTTTAGTGTGTGTCTGTTTAGTGTGTGTCTGTGTTAAGTGTGTGTGTCTGTATTTAGTGTGTGTCTGTGTTTAGTGTGTGTCTGTTTAGTGTGTCTGTTTTTAGTGTGTGTCTGTGTTTAGTGTGTGTCTGTTTAGTGTGTCTGTGTTTAGTGTGTGTCTGTTTAGTGTGTGTCTGTGTTTAGTGTGTGTCTGTTTAGTGTGTGTCTGTGTTTAGTGTGTGTCTGTTTAGTGTGTCTGTGTTTAGTGTGTGTCTGTTTAGTGTGTGTCTGTTTAGTGTGTCTGTTTTTAGTGCGTGTCTGTTTAGTGTGTGTCTGTTTAGTGTGTGTCTGTTTAGTGTGTGTCTGTTTAGTGTGTCTGTTTTTAGTGCGTGTCTGTTTAGTGTGTGTCTGTTTAGTGTGTGTCTGTGTTTCGTGTGTGTCTGTGTTAAGTGCGTGTCTGTGTTTAAACCTCTTCCTGTGTTTACGTTTGTGTACTCATTAGCTTAGCTTAGCGCTCTGCTTGTGGCTGTGTGTCTGTCAGGAGAACGACCGATAGTAACCTCCCTTTGTTCTTTCTTGATGGTAAGTTGCCTCCTTTCAGGAACAAACATTTCCACTCCTGTGGGTTTGTCTGTCTGTTTGTTTGTTTGTTTGTTTGTTTGTTTGTTTGTTTGTTTGTTTGTATGTCTGTTTGTGTGTCCGTTTATTTGTTTATATGTATGTTTATTTATATGCCTGTCTGTTTGTTTGTTGATTAAGCCAATAACTACAGAACATATTTATATGATATTTTACCCAGATGTAGGTTTTAGCCGTCCTTAGAGGTGATAAAGTTTTGCTGACATTGTGTGTTTCGAAAATTTTTAAATAAAATAAGATAATAAACAGTTCGGCGAGGCGACGTCACAATGTAGCTATTGCTGCTTTTGATCCTTTGATTCCTTTGATCTTCCTTTGGGGGAGAAGCCAGGAGGCTCAGTTTCAAGACATCCTTTCATGTTCATTTGGGGTCGGAGCTGGGGACTCAGTGGACTGATCAGAGACGCTGAAGTGGAATGTGCAAGAGACGAGCGGCTAAAGAGTCTCTGGGAGATACTCAGAGTTTGTTGGAGTTGTCGGTAGATTTAGAGGCTGGTAATAATTCAGACATTAATTTAGGGATCTGCAGGGATCTTTCCTAAACCTAAGCTACTGTCAGCACTCTCTGGGTGCTTTTTTTAGTTTCCTCCTTTTGTTTTGTTGTACTTTTTCTATCTCTTTCTTTCTCCTCATTTGCCATGTGACCTGAGGAATAATGTTTCCTCCTGTCTCTCACACAGAGCTGGAGTTTGTCCCTCACAAACTGTTTCCTCCTCCATCCTCTCTTTCTTTGTCACACTGGCATGAGAAATGCGAAAGGTCTCCTTTCAGTCCTCCCCCGTCAGAAGTTGGGGACATTGTTCCGGACGCATTGGACCAGTTTGATGACATGGACAGAAAACTGGCGCTGACTGAACAGAAGTGAACTCTCTGCTCCCGACGTGACGATGTTTACAGAATATCAAGGACGGATTGTTCTTGAGAATATGGGACACGACAAAAAGCTCTGTTGTTTACTTCTTGTATGAGTTTGCGCGAGCGTCACATTGGTCTCAAGGGAATGACTCAAATGTTAGGTTTGTTTACAGTTCCGTCCTGCAGAGCCGGAAAAAGGAGATGAAAATGTTTGCATTCCTACTTTAACCGATCAAAGGACTTCCCTGACTTTGTGCTTTACTGAGAAGAGGACAACATTTGAAGACGGTGTCACTTAGCAGATCTTTCTTCTCCAGAATGATTGAATGGAGTTTTAAGAGTTGGGTTTAATTCTAGAAAAAAACC
Organism: Lophius piscatorius; assembly: GCA_009660295.1. Lineage (NCBI taxonomy): Eukaryota > Metazoa > Chordata > Actinopteri > Lophiiformes > Lophiidae > Lophius > Lophius piscatorius. The sequence continues at coordinate 37,115 of VRLP01004699.1, forward strand.
CAGAGAGTGCCGACAGGTTTAGGAAAAATCCCTGCAGATTTTTTACCAGCTTCTAAATCTACCAACAGCTCCAACCAACTTTCTGAGTATCAATCAAATGAGTCTCCTGCACCTTCCACTTCAGCGTCTCTGTTCAGTCCACAAGCTCCACCGCCAAAGAAAGATCAAAGGAATCAAGGGCAGCGAAAGCCACATTGTGACGTCATTAATCCAAACGGCTTATTTTTTACATTTTATTTCCTTTTAAATGCTGCAAAAACACGCAACGTCCCCGAAAAAATAATCACTTCTAGGATATGATAAAATCTACGTCTGTGTAACATTTCATGCAAATCTGTCCACTAGATTTTCAGATATCCTGCTCACAAACAAACAAACAAACAAACAAGCAGAGCAGTGGAAGAGCCAACCAGTCATAATTTGGCTTTCAGTTATTATTTCTGACACTTTTGAGAGATATAAGATATAAATGATATATGAGATATAAATACATCTGATATTTAGTTCATTCGTTCACATCAGTGTAAATTGGGTGATACACACACACACACACACACACACACACACACACGATGATAACACGTAAGTAAGACTATCTATCGGCCACGCTACGGAGAAACATAAAACCACACACACACATACAAACATGTCACGACCAGAGGAGGAGGAGGAGGAGGAGGAGGAAGGACGAGCCTGAGAGCAGCAGTTAAATTTATCTGAGTCATGCGGACGGTTAAGAGCTGCATGTCTCCACCCTGCTGCTCCACCGCCACGTCCCGAACACCTCTGGTGGTGCAGATGATAACCTCTGAATAACTTCCGGCCTGCAGACATGACATGACATGACATGAGCGGCATCTGTTGAGACAGACGATAGCGTTTTTAGTTGCACGCGACAAAAGTACTTCAAAAGTACGTCCAACAGGGCTTGAGACACGTGAGACCCGTCTGCATTTAGAAACGAAGCTCGGCACCACTTGACAATAGAACAGAACAGGACAAACTTTATTAATAACCACTGAGAAATTCAGCTGTTATAGCGACGCCGAGGGTTTATAAAGAGACAGCGGCGGTTAACCAAACAAGGTGAAAGAGGAAATGTTTAAAATTCACTCCACAGAAATATTAAGACGTATCGACATATATATGTGTGTGTGAATACTATACATGTGTACACATACATGTGCACTTATGTACATACATATATATATATATACATATCCATCCAACCATTTATAAGTCATTGGTTAATGTTTATAAACTGCTTATAACATAGCTGTCAATTTATAAATGTGGGTCTCACTATTTGGCAATATCAAGGTGGCAGTACAGATAAGTGGGCTCACTATTTGGCAAGCATCAGGTCTCTGATACCCTTCATATCTAATGAGTAATAGCGGCTTATTCATGATTTGTAAAGTGTTTGCAACTTAATTGGTAAACTACATAAGCCATTTACAAATCCTTGATAATGGGGGTCTTATTGTAAAGCGGTACCAAATCCTCATGAGCATAGATGTCGCAACAAACGGGCCGGAGAAGTCGTGAGTGGGCCGGCATTGGCCAATCCTATTAATGACCGCAAAGTTCACTTGATGGAAGGATGAATTTCACCGACGCGGATCAATCCCAGTTGACCTCACATACCATCAACATCCACAGTATTTGTATCTCCCTGTTTATCCTCACATCTCCTCACAGTAACATTCATGTTTGTTTTTTCTCTCTGCAGCTCTCCAGCATGAAGAGTTGGAGGGAAATGCGAAATGAGATTCTATATCTGACCGCCAACGCCACAGGCTCGCCCAACCAGATGTACCAGGCCGTGTCACGGATCGTCTGCGGACACCCGGAGGGAGGCGGCCTCAAAATCAAGTCCCTCAACTGGTATGAGGACAACAACTACAAGGCGCTGTTTGGAAACCATGGCAACAACAGCGACAATGAGCCTCTGTCTACTTACGACAACACTTCCAGTAAGAGTCCAAAGATTCCGGAAACGACCTTTTTTAGTTTTTTTGCCAGTAAATTACAGCCTCAAACTGTCTTTTCTTTATTTCAGCTCCCTACTGTAACAGCATGATGCGGAACCTGGAGTCCAGCCCCATTTCCAGGATGATCTGGAGGGCCCTGAAGCCTCTGCTCATGGGGAAGATCCTCTACACCCCGGACACTCCGGCGACTCAGAGAATCATCCACGAGGTACGACCGGCCCACCCGAGCCTCCTCTGAGCCCGCTCCAGAATTGGAACCGGAGTCGGATTCAGTGATGAAGAGTTCGTGTGTGTGTTGCAGGTTAATAAGACCTTCCAGGAGCTCGGCCTGCTGAGGGACCTGGGTGGGATGTGGGAGGAGATGAGGCCCAAAGTCTGGAACTTCATGGAGAACGGTGAAGAAATGGACCTGGTCCGGGTGAGTCCACGCACACCCCCACCATTAAACTCTTAAAGACTTTTAATGCAGAGAAAGAGGATTGAGCCAAATAGCAAAAAAAAAACTGGATCTTCGCCATCGTCCCCGACAGCAGGGTTTTATCTTGAAAATTCCCCAAACCCCTGCATTGTACCGGCCAGCCCAGCGATTTTACTCCTCAAATTAGATGTGAAGTTTTTTCCACAGTATTTTTCATTGAAAAGAAAAAACTCCCCCCAAATGTGAAATTAGAGATTAGAAGAGATTAAAAACATGACATAGTCGATTCACACGCACCAAATCTGGAATAAAATCATCACGTTTAGGAAGTTAAGTCCTAAACGTGATGATGTACATTGTACATGTACATTATCTGGTGTATTAAAATATAATACCAGATAGCGTCGATTCATGAGCAGCTAAGAAATGATGTCCCAAGAACTTTTGGAGATAAAGCTCCCCCTAGTGTTGGAAACGTTCAACTGACATTTCCCAAAATCCCCCCAGATCTTCCTCACACTGAGGTCTACCAGGTCATAAAATATGAAAAAGATCCATGAAACTCTTTTTGAGTTATAGACATTAAACGAAGGAGCGGCGCCGGCGCCGATTGCATCATATCCCTGACTTTTCTGGGATATAAATAAAAAAAATTAAAAAAATACTTATTTACAGAGTTATATTTAGATAAATCATCCGTTCAATTCAGCCAGAAAAAGATTAAAACATGATGAATACGCCTCTGGCAGCATTCTGGAAGCACGAAACAGAACAATCATTCTGTCCTGACAAACACTCGGACTGTTTGTTTACTTGTTTACTTGTTTACAGGAACACTTGTTCTCTCTATATTGGTGCCGTCAGTCTATCAGAATGGGTCATTTTACATCATGTGCTTTAGAGAAGAAGAAAAAAGGAGGCTTATAGATCTTATCTCTCTTTTTTTCTTCCCCTGACTACATTATATAAGTAACAGCTCCACCTAGTGGTGGAGAAATGACAAAACTGCTGATTATTTAGATGTTTTTCTACTGGTTTGTTGATAAAAACAAGGATTTCCAAGTTTTGTGAGAGGAAGACGCTTAAATAAATGTAATTTTTTTTTTCTCATCCTCTCTATTTATTGTTTTTGTGTATTTGTTGTTTTTTTCCCGTTTCTTCCTCTTTAATCTGTTTGCAGGGAAACAAACATTTCTTGTAATATGTGCAGCTTGCTTCTGCAGCAGACAGATATTATTTCTGTGGGTGTGGTCATGTGACCCTCCTTTAAAAAAACATCAACTAACCTATAAATCTTTATTTATAACTACCGACTCGATAATAATCAGCGATAATAATCACTTCATTTTTGCAGACGCTGCTCCAGAACAATGCCAGCGCTGCGTTCCTCAACGCCCAGCTCAGTGGGACTGAGTGGCGTGTGTCAGACGTCTCCAACTTCCTGTCCAAGCGCTCCGAGGACCGGAGACCCGCCGGTTCCGCCTACACCTGGAGAGAAGTCTTCAACGAAACGGACCAGGCCATACAGACCATCTCGCGCTTCATGGAGGTGAGTGTGTGTCAGCAGGAAGAACAAGCAGTCGGACCACTGAAGACCAGAAACCTTAAAGCGGGAACAAAATCCCCTCAAACGTCCGGGGCCCCTTTGACGTGTGGTGTCCCCCAGGGCTACATCCTTGGCCCCTTACTCTTTAGCCTCTACCTGCTGCCTCTGGCTCGTATTATTAAACGATGAGGTGGGATAACGAGTCTGTTAGAAAGTCTTTGGCGCTCAGACTCTTCTGGGGGGATTGATATCCAAGGGTCTCTGGATACTGGTGGTGGCGGCTGATGACTCTGCTGCAAAATGTAAAAGTGACGCTAACCAGTGGCTACAAATAATAGCAATTAAGTAGTAGACGTAATATTATATAACACACATTCTATGGAGTTTCCGTTGTATTGGCAGTAGTGTCCGATGTTTCAGCTGTCAATCCTGCAGAAGGGGGAGGAGTTAAACGATACGGAATCATTCATTCTTAAGTAGTATTTTTCATACAAATATTTTTATTAGTGTTCCCCATCATCGGCATTATAGATGAACATTTCCATCGAATAGAAATGATCCAATGTAGAAAATCTAAAGATATAATTTCTTTGTCCTACGTCACAAAAATGCACCGCAGAATAAATAGAATAATTGATTTCCTTCTCTTTTCCCTGTCAGTGTGTGAACCTGGACAAGCTGGAGCCGGTAGCCAATGAGGAGAGGCTGGTCAATAAGTCCATGGGTCTCCTGGACACCCAGAAGTTCTGGGCTGGAATTGTATTCCCCGACATCGCCCGTAGCAACAGCAGCGACCTCCCTCCCAACGTCAACTATAAGATCCGCATGGACATTGATAACGTGGAGAGGACCAACAAGATCAAAGACGGGTAAGAAGTTTTCTCCGTGAACGACTCGTTCAGGAGAAGATCCTCAGGGTTCTACAGATCCAACTTTTGCGTTGCAGCTACTGGGATCCCGGTCCCAGGGCGGACCCCTTCGAAGACCTTCGCTACATCTGGGGAGGGTTCTCTTACCTGCAGGACGTCATCGAGCACGGGATCATCCGCGCCGTCACCGGCACCAAGGAGAAGACGGGCGTCTACATCCAGCAGATGCCGTATCCCTGCTACGTGGACGACATGTGAGTCGCGGCCCGACGGCACCGTTCGGCGCCGAATTCCGTAAGAAGTCGGTGACAACGTTTTTTACTGTTCCCCTCAGCTTCCTGCGGGTGATGAGTCGCTCCATGCCGCTCTTCATGACCTTGGCGTGGATGTACTCCGTCGCCATCATCATCAAAGGCGTGGTGTACGAGAAGGAGGCCCGGCTCAAGGAGACCATGAGGATCATGGGTCTGAACAACGGCACCTTGTGGCTCAGCTGGTTCATCAGCAGTTTGATCCCGCTCCTGATCAGCGCCGTTCTGTTGGTGACGCTACTGAAGGTCGGTGTTCTCAAGATGGCGTCATCAGAATCAGAATCAGAATCAGAAAACGGGTTATTGTCAAGTAAATCACAGTTACAGGGAATTGGACCGGGTATCTATCAGAATCAATCTGTCTGTCCGAATAACCCAAGTCCAACATGAAAGTCGAAAAGGGAAAAAAGAAAAAAGGAAAAAAAGAAAATTGAAATTATTAATTTTATATATATAATCATATAATAAATAATATATATGAAATATTTTCAGTATGTAATATATATATATATTATTATTATTATTATGATTATTATTAATATTATTATAAACGTCATCATAGAACAGGAAATAATCCCACGACTCTGACCAGGAGATTCTTCTTCTTCTTCTTCTCCCTCCTCCCTCAGGTGGGCAACCTGCTGCCTTACAGTGACCCAGGGGTGGTCTTTCTGTTCCTGGGGTCCTTCGCCGTGGTAACCATCATGCAGTGCTTCCTCATCAGCACCTTGTTCTCCCGCGCCAACCTGGCGGCCGCCTGCGGCGGCATCATATACTTCACCCTCTACCTGCCCTACGTCCTGTGCGTCGCCTGGCAGGACTACGTGGGCTACGGAGCTAAAGTGGTCGTGGTGGGTGGAGAAAAACACACAACAACAACAACAACAACACGTGACCCCCCCATCCAGGAAGAGTCACTTTATAGTTTATAGATTATCAACTCAAAGTCAAAACACACGTAATAACCCTTTATGTCCAAAAATCGATTTCTCTGCATATTTCATTTCTTCTGTCTGAGTAACTCTAAATCTACCTTTTAATATACAAATAGTTCCATCTGGCATGTTTTCAAAATATGAAATTATTTGATATTATTTCTTGGGAAATTGTCCAAAAAGTCCAAAATAAAATCTTAAGAATGTTTTTAGTGATTTTGTAACTTAGATTTAGAAGTTACAAGATTGCGTTTAGTAAGTCCTCACATGCTTTAATACAACAAAAGAGATTCTACTTATGGAATGGGACTTTATTTAATAGCCTCCTCCTCATCCTCGGTGGCCCCTTAGACATGTGGTGTCCCCCAGGGCGCTGTCCTTGGCCCCTTACCCTTTAGCATACATGCTAAAGGGTAAGGGGCCGCAGGACTTTATATGTCCAATTGTCCATCCCTGTATCCAGAGGTATCCGACGTGTCTCTAAGCTAAGCTAACCGCTATCTCCTCTGTTCGTCCCTCAGAGTCTCCTGTCTCCCGTGGCGTTCGGTTTCGGCTGCGAGTACTTTGCCCTCTTTGAGGAGCAGGGGGTGGGCATCCAGTGGTCCAATCTGCTGGCCAGTCCTATGGAGGAGGACAGCTACAACCTGACCACCTCCATCTGCCTCATGCTGTTCGACGCGGTTCTGTACGGGACCATGACCTGGTACATTGAGGCCGTGTTCCCTGGTGAGTCTGGATCCCATTTCAGTTCCTTCAGAGTTCTACGTCGTTTTTTTGTTAGCTTAAACTTTTACGTGCTGCTCAGTATTTAAACACTTGACTCCCCCTCCAGGTCAGTATGGGATCCCCAGGCCCTGGTATTTCCCTTTCACCAGGACGTACTGGTGTGGAGAGAAACAGAACCAGAACCTCTCCGCCCCAATGTCCAAGAAGAGCAACGCTGAAGGTACGAGTCCTGAACTTGATGGTTTCCCCTTTTTAGCTTCATGTTTTTGCTCAAACACTCATTTCCTGTCCTTTGTTCCGCCCACAGCTGTGTGCATCGAGGAAGAACCGGGCCACATCGAGCCCGGGGTCTTCATCAAGAACCTGGTGAAGGTCTACAGCCATGGGAACAAGCTGGCCGTGGACGGGCTTTCTCTCAGGTTCTACAACGGACAGATAACATCCTTCCTGGGACACAACGGCGCTGGAAAAACAACGACTATGTAAGATAAAGGTTCTTAGAAGGATACAGAACTTTATTCATCCCTGAGGGGAAACGAAGGCGTCATAGCAGCAGCTACAAAACATAGATACAGAAAAATGTACAATAACAAAAGAAAAACTATATATATATGTATGTATGATATATATATACATATATAGCTCAGAACCAATCACAGACTGTAAAACCCCTGAGTCAGCGCTTTGATCTCCTCGTACGGCGACTGATGGTGACCCTCTCGCTCTTGCCTTTCTACCAGGTCCATCCTGACGGGGCTGTTCCCGCCCACCTCTGGCACCGCCTACATCCTGGGCAGAGACATCCGCACCGAACTGAGCACCATCCGTCAAAATCTGGGCGTCTGCCCGCAGCACAACGTTCTCTTCAGCATGTACGTATGCAGGCCGGAGCCTCAGGGTTCTGTTAGTTCTAGACAGGAAGTCTCTGGTCATGTGCTCCTCTGTCTCCTGGTCACTGTGTGATTTGTGGTCGTCCAGGCTGACAGTGGAGGAACACATCTGGTTCTACGCCCGTCTGAAGGGCCTACCGGAGGAGAAGGTGAAGGCTGAGATGGAACAAATTGTCAACGATGTCGGACTGCCTCACAAACGAAAGTCCCGCACCAGCACGCTGTCGGGTCGGTACCAGTCATCCTTTTTGCTTTTCCTCTATATTTATGTTCAAATGATAACGGCCGTGCTTTAGAGGAGCTCAAACCTTCAAAAACGTGACCCTGTCCTCCGGTTTCGTCCCGTAGGAGGGATGCAGAGGAAACTCTCCGTGGCCCTGGCTTTTGTCGGAGGCTCAAAAGTCGTGATTCTGGACGAACCGACCGCTGGCGTCGACCCCTACGCACGCCGGGGCATCTGGGACCTGCTCCTAAAATACCGACAAGGTAGATTACTGGTTCTTACATTGCAAAAAAATCTAAATCCCACCAAAAGTGTTTGACTGACCTTTTCTAATTCTACTCAAAATATGATATTGCACCGATTTAAGTCTATGAATCATTGAACTAGTAACATTTCACTGACTTTTTTTTTAGGCAGTTGAACATGTTTGGTCTAAGAATCATGAAAATATCACAAATGTTGTTTCTAGCTAAAT
>VRLP01004700.1:0-45451 GCA_009660295.1 Lophius piscatorius
TATGTATGTATGTATGTATGTATGTATGTATGTATGTATGTATGTATGTATGTATGTATGTATGTATGTATGTATGTATGTATGTATGTATGTATGTATGTATACAGGGTAAAAGAAAAACAACCAAATGCCCCGGGAGTAAGCAAAGGCAAAATTCTGAGGAAAAAAAAACATGAAGTTATAGTTCAGGGACTCACAGCAAAGGTTTAAAGTAAGAGTGTAAAGGAATGATGTGCAACACTCAGTGATTTATGGAAAACACAAATTGCAGACAAACTGGCAAAGAAAGAGGAAGACGACTTGACATCATAATAATGGTGACCTACAATGTGACTTGTGACAGTAAAATACTTCACAAACTTTAATTAGTTTAAGGAAGGCATTTACTAGGGCAGCATGGCGGCACAGTGGGGGGCACAGCATGCCATAGAAGAAGGTTGGGGGTTCCGTGTTTTGGAGTTTACTTGTTTGACTCTGGGGACTCTTGCTTCCTCCCACAATCCAAAGACATGCAGTACAGTTGAGATTTAATGCGAGAGACAATGGTTGTCTGTCTCTATGTGTCACCCTGTGATGAACTGGTGACTTGACAATAATAATGTATCCTTTATTGATCACATACAGCCACACACACAGTACAACACGAAATTATTTCTCTGTATTTGACCGAAAATGAATGAAAAAATGAAAGACATTTATTTTTAGATGTGATATATTTACATTCTTAATATATCAGTGGAACTGCCAGCATTACAGTTTTTGCAAAAACATCTATAATAATTGATATTAGCCCACGGGTCTCCTTCAGCTGTGTATCTTCTTACTAATCCTGAGGACATCCATGTTACTTACGTTAGCTTTCATGTGTTGGAAATGTCCCAATTTGCTTTATGCTGTATAAAGAGGATGGAAAACGTGTTAATCCCTTGTGTATATAAGATATTTGGAAATCAGATTGGGATTTTGCTGTACGGAATCAGAATTTTGTCCCCTTCGTCTTAGTTTGATTAGGAGAAGACTGTCACTGCTTTGTTTCGAAGCCCCTTGACTGTTTTGTCGAGTAAGAAACTTCTCCATCGACATGGTGGTGAGTACACAATTGCTTTAATGTACGGATGTTTACAGGACTTTAGTTGAACTAGTAGAAACATACAGCAGTCCAGAACAGTATGGTGGGGTGTTAAGAACCCTATTCATTTTCCATGGACGCATTGTAGTGTTGCCAGGTTACCAACAGGCCTTCCGACAGTGACGGTGGAGAAATATAAAGTGGTGCACACAGACAGATGAGTCAATCACATAACATTTTGACTGACGGCGCTGCCGCTGGCCCTCGTCCCTGTTAGTGGGGTTGCCTTCTGCTTGTGATGGCGCTTGAAAGTCTCCTCAGTTCGGCAGGAAGATGAAGGCGACTAAGTCTGCCTGCAGAGCCTCTCCGCCTCAGGCATCATGTCGGAGAATTTGTTTTGTTTTCCCACTTCACTCATCTTCTTTTTTTTTTTCTTGAGTCCTTCGCGGCTTCCCGTCTACAGAAATAGATACCAGCTCAGTGGGGTTTGATGGTGCAGAAAAACACCAGAATATCAAAACCATCAAGGATGAGAAGGATATTATTCATCTATGAAGCTCCTGTTGCCGCTGCTTATGGTATGTTTTCTCTTTCAAAATAAACCTCAAAGCCAAACTAATAGCCCCGAAGGCTGGATTTATTAATTTTTGGCCACTGAAAACCCCAAAGCCAGCTTACAGCTGCAGCACTTTGCTGTGATGTTAGCAGATATTCTCCTCCAAAATCTTAAACAAAAACTGTTCAAACACCGTTGAAATAATTTATTTCTTATTGTTCAAATAAGTTAGCAAGCTAAGATTGAATTAATTCCACCATTACTGACGGGATACGATGAAACCAGGGAAACTTAAAATCGTTTGCATTAATTGATGTCCAAATACTTTTGGCCATAATAAGACAAATGATCCAATTAGTTTTATTATGAACTTTATTACCTTGAAATGTTACATCAAACTGTTAGATAACCTGGTTATGTCTGAGGACATATTCCAATGTGTCCTCTATTCTAAAATTCACATTTTTTCGATACTTGCATACAACATAACAGCCATGTCTTTTATATTAACATATACAGCACAATCTCAGCTCTGTGAATACAAAGCTCCACTTTGAAGTTGAGTGGATTGTTTTGGTGTTTGTAATTTTAGACATGTTTAATTTCCTGCACTACTGTGAACGTAAGCAAATATACATTTTGCAATATTTTCTTTGTACTTTCACCAAAAACATAAAATTGGACTGAGTAAAGACTAGATGCTGCAAGAAACCTGATATATGAATCCGCCAATCCCCACATGGAAAGGCAGATGGAACAATGTCAAACTCTCTTAGTGGCCTCCTGTAGTAAACTGAGTCATTTGAGGTCTTTTGATAGTAATGGCATGGAAGAAGAGTCTACAGATTGCTGATAAACCTTTCTTGGATCTAATTGGCGTGATCTGATTGTATACAATTAAGTAAGATTATCATGAGCTTTTCAACAATATTTTTTAATAAACATTAACAATTTATAAAATCATAGCCCATATAACATAAGCATATTTTATGTTTCCTTATTTGGTGTAATAACAACTCTTTATTGTCATCACTTGGTCGCCTTTGAAAGGATAACCTAGTTTTTTTTCAGCTTTCTACATATTTGCATTGAAGAAGTTAAGACTAAAAAGGAAGCTGGTTGATGTTATTAGGAGTTTAAAACAGTTCTATTGTGTAATGTGTCATGATAAATATGTAAAATATGGATGTGGAAGCCCATGTCAGACAATCTTATGAAGAAACCATTAAAAATGTAGCACAATAATAATCATATAACTAAAAAATAACTCATCTTGCTATTTCAATGAGGACTGGTCAAATTAATTAACTGTTTTTACGTAGTTATTTTTCTACTAAATAATGATAATAATAATACATTTTATTCATAACACACTTTACATTTGGATCAAATCTTAAAGTTCTTCAAGAGAGATGCCGGCTCATTATGACCCTCAAGAATACCGATTGAAGAGAAATCTTTAACATTTTTTTCAACACAGCTAGTCATTATTGTGAGACGTTTTCTCTTTTTTTGAGTCGGTTAGTCACTATTACAAGACACTTTCTATCATCAAATGACGTTGAGACATTATTTCAAGAATGTTCTTCTTTATTTTGAGATATTACACCATTTTGCTATAACATGAAAATGTTGGCCTCCTCCAATATATCAGTTTTTACATTACCATCTGACCTAAAACCAAAATGTTCCACAGAATGGTGCAGTAGCATTTGGCTTTTTGGATAAATGATCAATGGGTTCGTGTCAATAGATTATCATTGAAAAGTTAAGCTCAAGACATTAAAAGTCAGAGGCTCCAAGGGTGAATTTAATTCTCCACTCATTGCAGAATAAGAGCAATGAAATAACATAATTAATGAGCGACGGTCGAACATCAACAGTAGAAGACAATATGGAAATAAACATAATTAATGAGCGACGGTCGAACATCAACAGTAGAAGACGATATGGAAATATTAATGATAAGACATTTCTAATTCAACAAGGTAATTTTATGCAGATAAATAAAGGGGAGACTAATCATGATGCAAAATGATTGTGGTTAACGCAAAAATTACAATGAGACAATTATGTAATAATTATATAATAATTGTGACATATCAAAATTGAATTACTATGTCTGCAAACGAATCGGCATAGGTCATGATTAAGTATAAAGTTATCAGAACACTTGTTTGATTTGAGTCCTGGATTTGAATGTTCAAACAGCTTTTGCAATATCAATGCAACACGAACTGTCTGAGTTTTGATTCAGCTGAAGTTGATTAAGTTGATCTTCAACTGCTGATGCTATCAGAGACAGAGGATCTGTGGAAACCGCTCTGTGAACCTTCCACCTTTTGGCATTCTCCTCCCCGCTTGGCAGTGCATAGACTATTAGAGCGCATATGCCGCAGGTAGAGCGGGAGCCGCTGAACTCATTTCACGGGTTAATTAGAACAAAGGGATCAGCCTTTCAGCGGGCGAGAGGCTTTCGATTATTGAAAGGTTGTAGCTCGCTCTCCTCCCTGCGGGCCTGCTGTGAGAGGACGGAGTCCATTGGGCTCCATCACAGTTAAATGCCAGCTATCAGTCACTCCATCAAGACCGGCCGCTGTCATTAGCGTCCCGTGATTGAGAGGTAAACTGTAATCAACCTCAGGCAAATGCAAAGTGAGGTTATTAATATGACGGGGACTAAAATGACAAGTTGGGTCAACTTTTTAAACTAAACGCAGGCTGGAGGAGCTTTTGGTCAAAAACCATAGGATACACGCAACCTCATTCAGTATGAAACAGAACCAGTGACGGCGATGCCACAGCAGCTCCCAGGGGTCAACACCTCTCTTTACTTACGCATGTTGTCGTCATGCAACTCTTAGGGTGTTGATGGCAATATTTAAATACAAGATCACCTAGTTTGAATGATGGCATGGTGCAATACAGAATCTTGAGGATTTGATGTAGAGCACATCTTCATCAGTGTAAGCAGCGGCAGTGAAGATAAGCAACATAATTATTCATCCCTCTTATATTATGCCTATTGGGAATAAATGCTATTATTGGGTGTTCGCAAGATCCAACAAGAACTTTTTAAATGGCTCATTTAAAATTTAATGTTGCCATTTAAAAAAATGGCTTTCTAAACATAAAGTACAATTGGGACTGAATAAGTTTTGTAGTAAAGAACCCAGTTAATTACTGTCTAATGGGATGTTTGTCTTATGATGACAATATATCTTCTACTTGATTCCAGCTAGATGCTGGTCACAGGATCACTTTACTCACGTATGTTCAAATTATCCCCCAGTGACATTTACACAAATATTTTAATTTTATTTATCCAGAAGGAGTCCCGGTTACAGTGGAACCTCTGTGATAAGGAGGATCAACAACAAGCTCAGATTTTTTCTGTTCCTTTTCCTTTTTTGGATTTTCAGCCATGTCCAAGGTTAGAAGCCCAAGGATAAGACCCACAACTAACACTAACTTTTTGCCTGGAAAGGCCTCAGGATGGTAGTAAGGTGGACGTATGGAATAGTCTGAATAGCCTGCTGCCACCACCACCCGACCCTGGATAAAAAGAAGAAAATGGATAAAAGTTCAAGCTTTATAAGCCAGCCAACGGCTTGAAATAACACAACAAAAATCTGAATGTGATTGTGTATTTTTCCATACAGTCCATTAGCCATCCCAACTGTGATCCATAACATGGTACTATTTGACCTTCTTAGTAGCTTTTAATTGATTGTCTTCATCCAGATAAAGGTCAGGAGTCATCAAGTTCAGCCTCTTACCTACTCAATCTCTGCAGAGGCAGCTGAAGGTCTGCTGGCACAACAGATCCATTCAACAAGCAATCTGAATGAAAACTGAGAATGTGACCTTGAATCACACCTCCAGTCTCCTCTGAATCACATTGACACAAAGAAGCATCTACTACCTCTCGGGGCTTTGTAAGGCTTTTTTCATATTCACAGGAGCCTTTTCATTAGCTTTCTATCATTTTGTTTCAACCCTCTTAAGCTCTGAAATGACAAGGCATCAAGGAAAACTTTCAGAAGTCTCCGGAACACAAAGGCTTGACAAACTGTATCACTTATCTGCCAGTCTCCCGCTGTGTCTGTCCTGTGATTGGTCATTTTTCTCACCTGTGTTTCCCCTCCAGCTGTGTCTCATTGTCTTGTTACGTCCGTGTATAAAGTCTGTCCTTACCTTCCCTTCTGTGCCAGTCCGTTTCATGATGTTCCTCGTGTTGTTACGCGTCCCAGCCTTTCCCAGTGTGTCGTAAGTTATCTCTAGTGTTTTTATTCCTGTTTTTTCCGCGTGCCCTTTTGGTTTAAGAATAAATATTTTTGCACCTACTCTACTGCGTTTTGGGTCCGAGCAAAACCCCAGAAGAGTTTGTAACAGAACGAACTGGCCAGAATGGACCGAGCGGACGCATTAAAGGACAGATAAAGGATTTAACTTACACACTCATCTGCATCCATGTGGAGTGGATTAAGGGTCCTCATGAGGAGGTACAACAGGCCGCTCTCCGCATCGTTCGCCGGAAGGTCTCTGCCCAACCCTGGCTGTGGGATTTCCTGCTGGAATGGTTAAAGACCTTTGTGGAGAACCCGGACGCGCTGCCGGCATGTTCCCGGCCCCGGTCTATTGGTTTTTCTCCTGCTCCAGCCCCCGTGTTTGCTAGCCACCAGCCGGCTAGTCCTCTGTCTGCTGCGGCTCCGGAGTCTGCTGGCCTCCTACCCGCTAACCCTCAGCCACCATCATCACCTGAGGGAGCCGGTAGTGTTCCTGAGGTTGATGCCGATCGGGACTCTCTTTTTGGGGAAACCCTCCTGGCAATAAAACCGGTTCCCAAAAAGAGGCGAAGCAGGCGCCGACCTTCATCGCCGCCCAGCTCTTCGTCCTCACCGCTGGCCAGTTCTTCGTCCTCACCGCTGCCCAGTGCCGTGGAGGATCATGTTGGAATTTTTGTGAAAATCCAGTGATTCCCCTCCCGGCTCCTCCAGTGATTCCTCTGACTCCTCTCCCCGCGACTCCTCTCCCCGCGACTCCTCTCCCCGCGACTCCTCTCCCCACGACTCCCTCAGTGACGTCCTCACTGACTTTGCGCTCCAGTGCTCCTGTCCCAGATACTGACCCCGACTCTAGCTCCGTGTTCCCCAGAACCTGAATCAGAGCCCTTCACTTCCTCTGGTTTCTGGTTGGTCAGCCAGAGAGGTTTCGTCGTCGGCTCCTCGATGCACCTCGCCGCAGGCCCCCGGAGAAGCATCTCCTTCGCCATCTTGCCCGCTGTCCTCCGGCTCAGCCTCCTGAGGGCTCTTTCCAATTTCACTGCCGGCGGCTTCCTGACCTGATTCGCCACCACGGACGACCTCCTCCTCGTGACCTGGTTCGCCTCCACGGGCGACCTCCTCCTCGTGACCGGGTTCGCCTCCACGGGCGACCTCCTCCTCGTGACCGGGTTCGCCTCCACGGGCGACCTCCTCCTCGTTACCGGGTTCGCCTCCACGGGCGACTGCCTCCTCGGTCGACCGCCTCCTCGGGCTCCTCGTGACCGGGTTCGCCTTCCAAAGCGTCCGCCTCCTCGGGCTCCTCGTGACGGGGGTCGCTTTCCAAAGCGCCCTCCTCCTCGAACCCCAGAGTGGTCACTGTGGTGCTGCCTGGCTCCGGCCCTGCCTTCAGGTCGTCAACCAGACAGTATAGGTTTGCTGGACCGGGCTCGTTGAATTTTTTTTATTTTGTCCCTCCTCCAGACCCCCTCCTCCCACCCTGTTTGTGTTAGATTCTTTGGATTTGGACTTTTGGTACGTCTGGTATCCGTCCCTTTAGGGGGGGGGTTCTGTCAAGCCTTTGTGTTCCGGTCTCCCTCTGTGTCTGTCCTGTGATTGGTCATCATGCTCACCTGTGTTTCCCCTCCAGCTGTGTCTCATTGTCTTGTTATGTCTGTGTATAAAGTCTGTCCTCACCTTCCCTTCTGTGCCAGTTCGTTGCATGATGTCCACGGTGTCGTCACGTGTCCCAACCTTTCCCAGTGTATAGTAAGGGAATCCTAGAGTTTTTTGCTCCTGTTTTTCCTCGTGCCCTTTTTGGTAAAAAATAAATATTTTTGCACCTGCTCTGCTGCGTCTTGTGTCTGCATCTGGGTCCAAGCTAAACCCCAGGAGAGTTCGTAACACAGACATGGCCTGTTCTTAATCCATTGTTTAGAATGGCAGCGCATCCTCTCTTTAATGTAAGAAAAGTTATGGTAGCGGGAGAGAGGTAGAGTGGATGTCTTCTTATTCTGGAAGAGAAGAAGATGTAAGATAATGAACACATGAACATGAATGAACAGTTTGTCATCGATGTCTGTTCAACTGTTGTGTGAGACATTCGTGTTGTTTTCAAAACTGACAGTCCAGAGGGGCCCGGTTCCATTTGGGGGATGTCATTATTCAACATTGTTGCACTTCCACCTGGTTTTGTCTGCTTTCACACTATACTTCGTAAGACTAACCAAACTTTCTGGAAATATCACGCAGTCCTAACGACTGCTGGTCTGTGATGGGAGTAAACCAATAAACACCATAGAAAAATAAGCAGAAGAAAAAGACAACTGCTCATTTATTGAACAAAACAGCAAACTGAAATCCATCCCCTTTCGGCAGTTTTAAATGGGTACCTCAGGTAATTTGTAATAATTATGGAGGACGTCTGTGATATTAATCAAGTGAGAATGCGGCATGCCTGAAATTTACAAACTCTACCGCAAATAACCTACCATATTTCGTCAAACACAGAGATGAGTGATATTTTTATTCCCGTGCAAATTCATATTATTGTTTCCTCTGTTCCGGTTTCTGACTCTATCCTGATCTGATTATGGCAGCTGTGAGGCACTGTAGGGTTCAAGAGTTCCAGTGGATGGGCTCGCGTCCAGTCCCTCACCGGTGACGTCCGCACCACCGGTGAGCTCCCCCTGCCTGTCTATCTAACATCCAGAACCCCTGCCCTGCCAGCCAAAACCTCTGTGCGGCTGTCCCAAAAGCATTTCCAGGCGTCAACAGCTGACCCGGTTGCAGCATGGAGTGTTATGCAGAGCCTTGACTTCACATCCGTGGGGATTGAGTTTGTGATTCAGCTGAATACAAACTTTGCTTATCCCGTGTGAATGCACCGTATGAAACACAGACGTGGGGGTGTAATGATTGAGATCCTCATGTAATTCTAGTCCTGTGCGAATAGGCCATAAGACGTACTGTCCTGGTCACACAAGGCGAGCAAGATATTGACATAGATTTGAACATACCTTTGATTTACAACTTGGTCGCTTTCACACCACAAATGTGTCACACCAGGGTTCACTTAGAAGCCAACCGAGATCTTTACGTTTTCTACCAGATTTTGCCTGTTTGGTCCGCACCAGAGATTGAATGAGCCTTCACACCACCCCAAGCGGACTATCCGAGGAAACAAACCAGGGTTTGTTTAAAGTGGACCAAGCAGCTCTGTTGTGAAAGCGACCTCGGGGCAGAAGGTTGCCTTCCAAGTTAGCCACCAATGGCTGAATACTGGTTAACTCTGCCAAGGAAGTTACGTTTTTACCTTTGTTTATCCGTACGTTAACAAGACTATGGAAAAACGAATGGACAGATTTGCATGAAATCTTACTCAGAGGTAGTTGTAGCACATCATGAGGTCATGACAAACATTTTTGTAATACTATATCATGACCTAACGACATGACATGATGATAGTGCTTTCTTTTCTTGTGAGATACTGGTGCATTGTGGCACTTTGAGTTCTTTGGCAATAACTGATGAATTAATGGATGAATCTGCATGAAAGTTTACCTATGGTAAATTGACAAATGGTCAACACATAACAATGTCTACTTTGGGTACTGTTGTGCCTTACCAGAGGTTTGTGCTCCCTATGTAGTTTTTAGTTAGTGTTGTAAAGTCCTTAGAGAGTTGGAAAGGTGCCGTATAGGTTAAGTCCATTTAAAATTACCACTGTTAACGCTGACCAACAGGCTGTAAATATTTGGGGACATTGGTGGAATTATTTCATTATATTCGGAATTATAATATTTGACTAGTTCATTGCTTGCAGATTACCGATTACCTCCCTCCTGTGTAATTGTCTAGTCCTCCCCCATTAGATCCACCTGTGCCTGAGTAGGTGGGTTTACATGGACAGCCTAATTCCGATTAGATTCAGAAAAGACATCTAATGGGAAAGAAAAAATGCTGAATGTAAACACCCCTTTCCGAACGGAAAGAACCTTTTCGAATGAGATTTCATTCCTTTGCAAGGAGGTAGTCAAATCCTTTCAGAAAGCCTTTCCGATAGCCAGTAGCTGCATGTAAACACTGTTTCGGAGAGCTTTCTGTTTAAGTTGTATCTTCGCATGCCCAGCGTCGTGACGCATGACCTCAGCTGTAGTGCTCCGCTAAGTTTTTTCAGAGCTGCGATGCGTTTTAAATATGGCGACTTCAAAACAGTACAGGTCTATATCGGAGAGTCCTTTACCCATCACAATTTTGAAAGAGTTTAACATATTTGGAAGGTTAGATGGACGAAATATCACGTCCGGTGCATGCTCTGTTTGTTGTTGTATTATGAAAGGGAGTGTGGATCGTCTGCGCATGTCAGAAAGCGTTTCCGGTTAGATGAGTCGATGCACTAGTCACGTAAACAGGCGACCGACATTGCATTTCGGAAAGGTTTAATTCGGATAGGAGAAAAATGTCCCATGTAAACCCACCTATTGTCTCCTCTCCCCTGTGCCTCCCCTGTGTCACGCCTTCATCTGAGTCTCATGGGCTTGTTATCTGGGACCTTCTGTATATACTATCCTGCTGTCGTTGTTATTTCATCTGCTCTTTCTAGTTGTGATCTCCTGCTAAGGTTGCCTGCCAATCGGATTTTCCACTCTTTGACTTTGTGATATATATATACTGAACCGACTGTCTGCCTCCATCTGTTTTATACTAAATGCAACAGAACTAATAAATTGAAAACATATTTAAATAAAAAAACTTTCAATTTTCAAAATTATGCAATTCAGTAAGACTTTAATTTCCTGCTACTTTCAGTAATTGTAATGTTTTAACTAGTTAATCAACTCATTACTAGTCACTGAGTAGAACCCATGGTAGTAAGTTACATCTTTCCATTACAATAATTGAAAGCATACTCAAAAACCTGCACAAAATTATTATTAATCTTAGGTAAACTTCTTTACATTATATTATTGGCTGCACATCCTGCTTTGTTACTTCTTTACTTGCAAACATCCCATTCCTCACTGGACAGTATACTGTAGACAGGGATCCTAATTTGAGTGAGATAAAAGTGGCCAAGATAGCGCTTAATCACACATTTAAATACAACAAATACAACATGTAACGACTCCTCCAGTGAAAATTCAAAGTAAAACAACAAAAAACTATTCATAGATACTGGCCTCTAAAGTTAATGTTCCCATCAACATTTTCTTAATGATGCTTTTAATTTTATGTAATAAAAGTGAATCTAAGTGAAAGTAGGAAAAAGCTGTTTTCACAGCTCTGTCAAAACTCAGGGTACATTGAAAGTAGCTACTGGGAAGAACATAAATGGTAACTAGTAGGGCTGACAGAGAAAGGTACTGAGGTACGCACAAAGTTTACTGAGTATTGCTTTATAGATAAAAATGGACCAGTGGGTGGTCAGTTACGTCCAACCCAACAAGTTTCAGTTTCAGTTTCCTGACTCAAAAGAAAGCTTGTCATCCAACCTTAAACCCATTGATTCGTTAGAGGCGACACTTTCAATAGGTTTGCCATCAGATGTGATAAAGCTTAAATAATTGAGCAGTTGTGAGAAAGCTTTTGAGAAAACCGTAAACGTTTTTTTAGGGGCATTTAAAACAAACTTTAAATTCAGTAGAGCAAATTGTAATGACTGGAAAACAGTGTTAAGCTCTCGCACTACCTGAGCTGCGCTATGAGCGTTTGTGTAAATCACTGTGTCATGAGCATAGAGATGTGTTGGTAATTTAAAATATTTATGCAGATCATTTATAAAAACTGGAGCTGGTAAGAAGACTCATGTTAAATAAATAAGGAGGAATCTAAATCAAGGCGTAGTGTGTGAGTTTGCCTTACATTCAAGCCTGCTGTTGGTTCCCATCTATGTTTCCCCTCTTTGTGTGTGGTGACATTCATTTAGGTGAACCTCCAAAAAAGACTTTCTATTGCAAGTATTCTTTTCAATAATATTCAAAAAGGTGCAGCTAAAAGCTTGGAATGATTGATCTAAGGAGAGAAATGGCTGCAGTCTCTAAAATGTTAATAGGTGGTGGTCCTACTGTCGGTCAACCGCTAAGAGAAATTCTCAGAATTTAGGGAGAATATTTGAATGTACAGTCATCTCTCTGAGAACTTGTACAGTTTGGGACAAAATTGAATTCAGAGTACAGACAGAAGGCTTTGATCATATCCATATCCAGCTTCAATGCTGAGTATTAAAGAGCCTGTAGGCAAAGCAACACTACCTGTTTCCCATGTAAATTGGTACTTTGGTGATAGCAACTAATAGGGGAAAAAGTGATTAAGCCATCAATAATGTGGCTTGAAAAATTCAACACCTACAGTGTTAACCTGAAGTGAAAGCTTTGACTCTTTTGGTGTAGAAGAGGGTTTCTTTCCAACATAAAAGCAGAGGGCTGCTCGCACATGCAGAAAAATGTTGGGGAATAGGGTAGTGCTGACAGGGAACAGGTCTCGAAGTAAAGAGGCTTTGAGATCACCTCGGAGTAGTCAGTGAACACGTCTCTCAACACTCTCTTGTGTTTCTGTCTCTTTATCTGATTCTTTAATCACAACTCTGTTCCTATGTTAAATCGCTGAGACAGTGCTTTGCTGCTGTACCCCGGTATACGGTTAGAATCCAGGCTTTTTCACCGTCTGACAGCAGAGCAGCCAAAATCACAGTAAGAGAGACTTTAAAAGGAGAGCCGTATAAAGACTCGGCAGAGGAATACGAGAGCGAATAAGATAATGGTGCAAGCTTCATAATCTTCTTGAAAGGACATAAAGAACATTCCTGTCCAAATATAAAAGAAAGCTCAACCCCCAACGCACAAAAAAGTTGGATTGCTACCCATTAGCAGTGAGTCACTCGGACTGATCGTCAGAATTAGAAAGTGCTTTCAACTCTGTTAGCTGTCAGCAACTCTGGCACCTTGGAAAAGCTTTAGCTTTGATTCTGAAACTGCGGAGAAGCAGTGGTCGGCAATGACAAAATCGGTTTGAAGTCTTGTGTGGCGGATCTGTTAAAGGGGGTTCAGATCAAAGCAGCCTAAGTGGGTCAAAATTACCTTGACCATCTGAGAACAGTCACAATTTGAAAGGAGGTGGGGATGATTTGCAATGTAGAGAACAGATTAACATTTCGCTGAGAAGATTCCTCCCAGAGACGTCAGATCAAAGTTTTTATTTCTTCTCATCTTCCACTGACTCAGTGTTAATTTGCTAATTTGGCTGGTGCCTTACCCTGCATGTATCAACGTGAACATGTGCTTACCTTTTCAGTGACAGTAGGAATGTCTAGCAGCCTTCATTTCATTGCCTTTTACATGAAATACAATAAACTTTATTTTGGTTTATAAGGAATGTGAATGTGATATATATCACCAGCAAGTACGTGATGGTGTAAACGTGAGTGTTTTATTGTACATTTCTAGCAGTAGTCCTCCGCCAAATGCCCATAGTCTACCTTGGAAGAGATTTGGGGAAACAACTAACAGCTGAGGGACTATTTTTAAAAGAAGTTTGAACTGAAATAGATTGGAATAGTCTGTGGAAGGAAGGTATGCATCAACTTCCTTAAATGGCCTGTTTTATCCATTGTCTATCAAAGTTAAATATCTATTTGACATGCTTACTGTTGGTTTCATGAATGACCACACTTGTTTGTGCATTCAGTTAACCACTTTGGTCCACATTGAAGTATCTCTCTCAAAAATTGCCAGTTAACTATGTTCAAGTATTCGTTGTGCTCTAAGTTTGCATCACAATGACTTTGATGTCCTGGACATTCATTGACCACATTTGTGGCTTTGGGTGAAATGCCTGAATAACTTTTAAAATGAGAGTCTTTAAAAAAAATGTCTCCAACTGTTTGGTTTATGACAGAGAAACTGCAAAAATGATTAAATGTCCTTCAGGCTAAGCTGTTTGCAAATGTGAACCTGCTTACATTCTAAAGTGTAAATATGTGTGCATAAAATAGTCACCTTTTTGTTTGGGTTTAGCCTTTCGACACAATTACAGTCATGGTGTAAACTGGCAAAATGTGATTCTTGTCAGAACTCTGAGGACAAGGCCCAACTTCAAACCTGGCTATTGGGTTTTCTGCCTTATAGCCAGACATGGACAAAACAAGAATGAAAAATAAAACAAATCGTGTATTATCAAGTTGTCTTTGTTCACTCTGAGAGACAAAAAAAACTTAAGCCATCCAAAAAAACAAAAAGAAAAAGAAAAGTGGGTGCGTTCACCATCATCCCTTTAGCTGTGTACTCACTGTGCAGTAGTAGAAAGCATTTGTGCAAAGGCCTGTGGGATTACTCTGCGTGTTGATTTATTAAACGCACACCACCTATCTAGGGGCTGGGCACCCATACAACAGCGTGTTCAGTCAAGTAATCAACCGTGGCAGGTACTCAATGTGAGCTCTGTATTAGCAAATGAACAAGTGGAGAGGAGCCATAGTAGATTAAAATCAGACAAAAACCTCTACTGCAGCTCTTCCTGCCCTTACAGAAAAATCAGCAGGAGGGAACAAATATCTGTTTACCGTCTGATCCTCTTGAGGAGTGTCTGCTCTGTTATTACTATCTTTGGAATTCTTTCATTGCAGCTTCGTCGTCTCTAAATGCCCTATTATGCATGAAATGGCATTGGCTTATCGATGCCTCTACAGATTCAGAGTGCAATACAACAGCAGACAAATCACACCTCTGATCTTATCAGCTGTTTGTTTTGCAGCTGTTACTACTGTGTATATATACTGTTAAATATATGGTGAATGACAGAGGTAATGGCTCTTGTATTGCTGAAATCATCATGCCTCAGCTCATTAGCAAAGTTAATTTCTGTTGTAGCTTAGGCCATGCTTATTCCGGCCTGGCCTTTCAAACATGTAAGGCAGTCCTTTAAAGACGGCTCGCTTTTGAAGCCTGCTGGTCGAGCTGTTCAAAGCTGCAGCTGTTTTTGCTGGTGTTTGGCAGCTTTAATTGATGTTTATTTTGGCATCAAGTTTCATTCCTTTCATGCAAATGTCCTGCATGCAGTGAAATGGGTCAGGGTTGCACTAGGTGGGCACAGTTTGTGTGTACCAGGATAAGAGCAAAGTGTTTAACGAATTTACATTTTTGATCACAGAATCTCAACGAGCAGAGCACAACAGAGAGCAGTCACATCAACGCTCAATGAAAAATATTTTCTTTGATTAGTTACTGGATGGTGAGGCAAAATGTGCAGCGTATCAATATGTCTTACATTACAGAGACTTAGCAGGACCAGAAACAAAGCCATCATTTTGTTTTTTGCCTTCATGTTTAGTGAATAAAATATCATTTTCATTAGTTTTTCTCCTCATGTGTTTTTAAGGATTTAATTAATAAGTGGTTTCCCGTGTTTGGGGAAAGAGCTCCATGGCTGGATTATGCTGTGGTGAGTTGCCCACCTGTAGACCTGCAGAGAGCGGACTGCTTCTCAGACATTCTGGCTCACCGCATGCCTACCCCCATTTTCCCTCCACCAGGGCTGACATCACCATGGAGGCACGCGGGGGCCTCTTCATCTGCTCCCAATTACAGCCTCGCAGACTCCTCCACGGAAAAGACTTCAAACTGTTATGAAACCGAGAGGAACAACCTGAGACCTCAAGAAAACATTCCAGGGACAAGACTCGCCAACAGCAGGTCTGGTAGGGTGTGGATCTGTGTGTGATCCTTTGACAGCACTTTCCTTCAAAGCAAAAGTATCAGCAAAGCTTAGCGGATATTACCAGAGGCAGCATAGTGGATGTGGAAATGGAAGATGTTCTGACATAGCAAGCAAAGTTCGTATGTGCATTAACCCTGTAATAAAGAGAAAAACAAAGAGGACTCCCATTGCCAATGAATTTTGTTTGATAATCATAATTAAAATAAAATCTATTACCACCGACTTTGACTTGATCTTTGGGGTTCGACCGTTCCAGATACATAAAACGCCTTAAAAGCCAAAGAGTTGAAAAAACATACATAACAAATGGACTTTTCATATATTTCTGGTTTTTGTTAAGTGTCCGCAACAACTTTTTTTTCTCACAGATTAATCGTGAGCCATCTCTCACTTTTATCAAAGCATTTCTGCTTTGATAAATGGAGATTTGAACTTCATACTTAGAAAACATGCCTAATCTTTGATTAAGCTGCGCAACCTTTTTAAGGTCAGTGGTCAACTACCCGTTATCATTCATTTCAATCGAAGCAACTCACTGTGAAGGCTCTCTTTGACTTTGCAATGGTCATGTTTGGATTGACATGTCACTCACCTAACTTGTGTTATCTACTCAATTTGCACAACATTTTGTTGCATCATAGTATGTACACATTTAAATTACATTAAATACTGGCAGCTGTTGTTTCCAGAAGTTCACAGTAAGAAATAGGGTGGCAAAGACATTATTGTAGCTTAGTTTTGCAACCAAAAATGTTATAGTTGAGTACTATCTGTTTATGGCACATTACTAAAAGAAAAAAACCTATGAATGGTAATTTGCCTTTAAAAATACCCTAGCAAATACCTCCAAACACTTGACTTTCTTTAACTAATGCATCTTTTTAAGTTCTGATTAACTGTCCATTGCATCCAGAACAAGCAAATAGTAAATGAATTACCATAAATTTTAAAATTAACACTATTTGATAAGTATATACTATAGTTTTAACATCTTATTTCAGCAGTGTATGATTCTGCTGATTGTTGAAAGTTTTTCTAGTGTTAAGTCAAAGTTACAATCTGTATCAAAATCTGTAATTTAGACAGAATAATATGATTTCTTGATGTGTAAGGTACTACGTTTTGTGACATTCTGATATTTTCCCCTTAATTTGACCAAAAATGTAAATTTTCTAAGTAGAAATCGTTTTTTTCCACATATTGACAATAAAATGTTTTAGTTATGTTCTCTTTCTTGATTTAGATTAACATCTCTTCACCATCCATCACTATTTTGAATTTTTTTTTCTTTCTTTTCCTGTTGGCTTTTGACTTTTTGCTTGCGATCATTTCTATAAATACATTTAACAATGAATTGGTACTGTGTATATAGTATAGTTTGTGAAATTAAAGTTAAAATTTTGCCAGTTAACAATGTCAAGTCTGGTCTGTCCTTTACTTACTCAGCATAAATATTCTGTAACAGCCATTGGTGGAAAATGGGAGAAAAGCACAGTAATGCACCTCTGAACTAAAACTTTGGAGGGAATAGCATTCAAACCGAGAATTGAAAACATACATTTTTTTTTGTTCGGTGACTTCGCTACTTGCAATTTTTTGACTATTTCTTAAGACTGTACATGAATTAAATACAAGTTAGTGAGTTTGAATGTGGCACAAATCAAAATATAGTGCATACAATGAATTGAGAGCCATGATGCAAGGCTCCTGCTGGAAACAATCCCCAAAGTAACATCTGTGTCAGCTTAACATAGAGGAGAAATGTACACACATAGTTTGTAGCACATCTCTTTCCCAACCCAGCAAGAAAACATGTTGGTGATTATTTTTGGTTGGGGTGGGTATAATGCCTCAAGCAAAGGAGTTGAAGTGTCTCAGGTTCTTGTTCATGAGTTCATGAGTGGTACAGTTAAATGGATGGAGATATATACCTTTGGTTGGCATTGGCGTTGGCGGACGTGTATGTGGCGTTAGCAGAGTAGGGGATAAGGCTAAGTTGGTTGACAAAGCTCTCGTTTTACCAAAGTCATGTCATGTCTAACTACGTTCCAACCCTCACCTGTGATCGTGATCCTTAGCTAGCCATTGAAAGAATGACACCACCGTAACAAGTGGCATCTATGTAAGGTGGCTGCGCTCGGTTTTAGTATGAAGAGCACGGAGCTCGCCCCAGATTTAGAGCATCTATCTTATCATATACGGTTCAACAGCGCCATGACAGAGACCCTCCTCTAAAAGGCTTTCCTTTGTTTAGAAAACAAGATAACAGTGGAACAGCTACGCTTCCCTAAGTGGGTTTACATGAGACACTTTTCTCCTATCCGAATGAAACCTTTCTGAATTGCAATGAGGCGGCACGGTGGCGCAGTGGTTAGCGCTGCTTCCTCACAGCAAGAAGGTACTGTGTTCAAATCCACATCTGGCCTTTCTTTGCCGAGTTTGCATGTTCTCCCTGTGTCTGCGTGGGTTCTTTCCAGGAACTCCAGCTTCCTCCCACAGTCCAGAAACATGTGATATTGGTGACTCAAAATTAAGTGTAACTGTAAGTGTGTTGTTGTATGTGTCTTCCCTGCAACGAACTGGTGACTTGTCCAGGGTGTACCCTGCCTCTTGCCCGATGTTAGCTGGGATAGGCTCCAGCCCCCCGTGACTCTGAACAGGATAAGCGGTAGATAATGAATGAATTGCCATGTCAGTCGCCTGTTTACATGACTTGTGATCTTTTCCGACCTGGTGTTTACATGTATCGACTCATCTAATCAGAAATCGGTTTCACACATGCGCAGACGATCCACATTCCTGTTCACAAGGTGGCGATTATGCTTCGATGAGCTCAGTGCCGACCGCCAACAAGCTCCCAGAAGAACATTATGACAAAGAGGGTGTGCGCGGAACAGACTTTTCGCCCATTGCCGTACAAATATGTTAAAATATGTCGAAGTTGCATGAATAAATGACTCTCCGATGCAGACCGATACTGTTTTGAAGTCGCCACATTTAAAATGCGTTGCAGTGCTGAAAAAAACTCTCTGAATGTAATACCCAAACCATCACCACCATGCAACCAAAATATGGTTCTCTCCAGTAACATACAACCCTTTTAACCAGTGAAAACAACTCAGCTTTATGTCAATACTAGTTGTATTTTGCAACCTGTTTAAATTTACTGCATACCTACATCGTCTTGCCATCGTAAAAAACCTCACAGAAATCTGGAATTTTTGACCAATACCATCCTGCATCATAAAAAGGCATTTACAATTGAAATAGGTCGGTTGTGTTTTTCTTTAATATTTAATCAAATTTAATATTTTTTCCATTGATATATGGAAAAAAATGAAAGACCTGTCAAGCATTACATCATAATAATAATGATACAAGTAGATATTTAGAAAAACATCCAAATATTCCATCTACTGTAAGGGGGCGGCTGTAGCTCAGTGGGTAGAGAGGCTATCTCCCACTCGGAGGCTCAGGTCCTTGAGCAAGACCCTGATCTATGATCCTACATCCTCCCCGGGCGCTTCAAAGGCTCCGCCCACTGCTCGTCAGGGAGGGTTTACATGCAGAGAAATAATTTCGATATGTTGTACTGTGTATTCTGCACGTGATTTATTAAGAATAAGTGTATAGATTCATTCATTCATTATCAACCGCTTATCCTGTTCAGGGTCTTGGGGGGCTGAAGCCTATCCAAGCTGACATCGGGTGAGGGGGATAGGCTCCAGCCCCCCGTGACCCTGAACAGGATAAGCGGTTGATAATGAATGAATGAATATGACATTTTTAAATAATTATTATTTATCTTGACTTTCTGTTTGATGACTATGTAAAACACCACTGCCTACTGACTTCAGCTGGTGTCTGAGCTCAAGCAGTGACGTTACCCCACATGAGCAGGATATTCGGCAAAGACTTTGCCTACCAACATTCACTCGCCTGCTGAGCATAAAGCCAGAACACAAAAATACAGTTGGCATCATTATGCTACACTCTGGTTTGACTGGAAATGTCTCAGAGATCGAGAGTCTGTTCAACATAGTCTTCTCCGAGTATAAATATACACATTTGATATATTGAAACAAATTTTTTTGTCTTCACATGAATTTTGCTGTTGCCCCATTACTTTGTGTTGTTTGTTTTGTCTGAGATCCTCTGGTCAAGATCATTTTTATGAGCTGCAATCAGATTTCTTTCTCAGGCTTTAGAAACATTTTCAAAAGCGAACCACTTTTGAATCCTTTGGTGATTTTCCCCATCTCTCAATACAAAACATGAAAAATATTTTTTTGTGTTTTTATGAAGTCACTAACAAAGGAAACGCATCACCCACACACTCATTTTCTGTAACAGCTGGTTGTTTTTTGTAGTGTCTTAAAAGGCTGGAGACTATCCGAGCTGATACTGGGCGAGAGGCAGGGTAAACCTTTGACAGGTCGCCTGTTAATTATAAAGATGAAATGCATCCCTTGAGTTTGATTTTTAAGTCAATTACTAGTAAATACAGGAGTTTATCCATATTCACACATGGATTTCATGCTTCAGAGATGATAGCTCTTCCAGACATGGGCTGGTTTGATCACCCACTGCTTATAATAGCAGCACATCCTCACTTACCGGATGGTCGTTGGTTTTACCCCTGACCCCTGTAGTAAACACATTGCCCATGAGTTGCAACTAAGTGGTGCTTAGTTTGGTAGCCTATGCCGCTATTATATCAATGTGTGTGAAAAGGTGAATATGGGCTTGTGCTGTAAAGAAGACTGATAGAACAGGGCTATACAAGAACAATATTGAATGTGACACATGCTTTTTAAATCTTTCAACGCGTACAGGGCATACATATAATGTTATTAAAACACAACACCACTGTCATTGTTACACATTGTTGTCCATGGATTCTTGTGTTGCGATGTGGAAATTCATATTTGACCAACGCAATGTCAAGATTGTATTCTGGCTGTTGTTGGTTAGGGAGGACGTCCTCCCTTGGGGCATCATTTCCGCTGTTTTGGCCAATAGCAGATCATCATGAAAAACAAGAAGCGTATTAAAATATGATTAAAGTTGATCGAGTAAACCCCTCCTCCACTGCAGAATAGCCAAGTCTGTCCTCCCACTTCACACGGTCTGCCTTTCACGTTGCCTTCCCTGTAGGTGTCACTGTTGAACCATAATCTAAATTTTAATAATGGATATTCTCCAAAGGTAACATAAATAATGTTTTATAAAGGATACTGGGATTTGGTAAGGGTTTATTTCAACCAACTACTAATCTTTATATTTTTATCTCCTTCTCCGACTCTATGGAGCAGCATCCTCCACTGACAAGTATGTAACAGGTAATTACAGCTGTAGGACAAATGTGGTGGAGCAGATTGTACCATATTTGCTTATAAATATATTAGAGTAGAAGTATAAAGTAGAGTACATTTCAAATACTCAAGTCAAGCACAAGAAGCTCAAATTATAAACTAAGAGGAATCTTGGTACGGAAAAATAAATATATCATACATATATATTTATATTTATATATATATACATATACATATACATACATAGTTATTATTTTTAAGACTTTGAGGTCACCCTTGCACTCATATGTTTTTGTGGTGTTTTTATCATTTTGACATGTCATTTTAATACATTAGGTTTAAATTAATTCGACCTTGCTGTTGAGAAAAAAAAGGCTCAGCAATAATGTGTAGAAATGATCACTCAAAGGATGGATGTATAAGTTTTTCAGTGATATAATGGCGAAGTATATTGTGGTTTTAAAGCAAAAATTTTCAAATATGTTATTATAGTTTTACATTTTGTTGAAATCAAAGAATCCATTTCCTAAGACGTTCCTTTCTCTTTGGAACAGTAGGCAACAAAAGCTGCAACCTCAAACAAGATGACATCAATGGCCTCTCAGGACCCTCCACCCCTTCTCCCCACCTTCTCAGCCAATTGTTGGACCGCCAGCCATCCATCCGGCCAGCTTTTCTTTCTTTGGGAAAACAACTTCATTAGAGAGAAGAATTGTCTTATTGTGAGGACCCAACTGCCCCCTATTGCAGGAGAGGGTGGGACCTCGCTGGACACTGGGGCATCGTGCAGTGACCCGGCTTCAGGGGTCAGTTCACCCACTGTTTCCAAAGAATCTCACGTAACGCATCACTGGATGACTGCCCCTCTTCTCAACCGAGGATCCTGTCACAGCAACGCCGGACATCAATGCGCTAAACATCTTTGCTCATATTTTACAATACTTAATGAGTATGCATGAATTCCTCTGCCAAAATGACCAGTTTGTTCACCATAGAGAGGATTCTGAAATAATTAGGATGAATAATAATTTGTGATGAATGCAGTTTAGTGTTTTTACGTGGCAGTTTTTACAGGCATGGAATTTGACCCTCGCAGTGTAACTCTACTTGAGCAATATTGATGAGTTCATTTTCAATTTCCTGCACTTTGAATTTCAGTTTAGCTTTGTTTTACAATGTGACCCTGAAGGAATCAACCCCTCCCTCATAATGAGATAATAAGAAGTTTATGGATGGTCATTTACTCACACAGGCAGAATGTCACATCTTTGATGGTGGTCTATTTGAAGATTAAAAGCTGAGCTTGCACGCCTTTGTGCAGGACAGCGGACAATGTCTCTGCAGGGCATGGTCAGGTCCGGTAAGCTTCATCATCTGGATATGGAAAATCAGTCCTTTTTGTAAAGTATGCTGTAGATATACAGAACTTTGGAAGCAGACATATGTGGAGTGACTTATGAAGAGCCCAGCTGGTTGGAGAGCGTTTGATCGACTCCTGGAGGAAGCAGGATGTTTCCGCCTGTGGAGGACACAGTCCATGCACGTCACGGTAAACAAGCTTGAAAACAGGGATGCCGCAACAGGATATTGAAACATTCAATTATATAATACTGTTGAAACTAGAAGGGCATTTTATAGTTAAATATCCCTGCCTAACTGAACAATTCCTTTTATTTAAAGCAAAGCCTGTCCAAAATCCAAAAAGACATGAGTTCATCAAAATGTCTGCCATCTGGATACGGTGAAAATTTTCCACCTTAATCCATCAAGTAGCTCATGCATAGTTGACAAACTGTCTGAAAAGCCCTATTTTTACTTCTTTTTCTTAAAAAAAAAGAATGACGACCAATCTTGAACCGGCTATTTCCTGATAATAAAATCAAAAGTCTTGGCAAACTGCAACTGGTGTTTCTAAGTAATGATGACTCTATCAAGAAATTTGCCTCGAATCTGCAGACCGCCCCTTAACTGTGCTGCAACGCTACATTTTTAGTATCGGTTTGAGTTAAGAAGCCTTAAAAATCCACTGCACACTATCTACTCTGAAGGGTCTGTTTACACAACTGGTTTTACATAAAACAGTAAGGTTTTGTTGCAGTTCGGACTTTTGTTCAACACAGGAAACATGTTCCAGAGTGTAATATTTTGAAAATGCTAATGCTTCCATCTCCATGTCAGCAAGCAAAATTCAATTCTTTATGAAAACGTTGACAACATGGCCCCATTTCACTCATGTCTATTACATTTACGGTCTAAAAGTCGTGTGCGGACAGCTACCAACAAAAACAGTGGTAAGCTATGTCTAGTTTTGTATGTGCTATAGACTGCTGAGTTTATTAATGTTCCTCCAGCAAACTGTTTAGTTGCTGCCACATTACTGTAATAAGCGGAGAGGATCATGTGCACATGGCACATGGTCTTCTTCAGTGGTGTTTATGTTGAAATGTTATACTGCCAACTAACAGTCTAGTACAGTGGCCAACAGGGGCAAACGCACTGCAACCATGAACTTGACAACATGCGCATAATGCAAATCAAGAAAACATCTTCATCAATTTGACAAGACATGTATGCTCAAAAGCTAAGAAAAAAAATCTGCAAAAACCACAACACCTTAAGAGAAACAATCTGTAAAGGCCACAAGACTATGGAAGTGTTTACGCAGGATACTTAAAAAAGGGATGACTACCCAGACGGGCATTTTTACTGCTTAATTTAGTGAACACACAAAGATAATACACATACGTGTCATGATATTTTGATTAGTTTTAGTATCTTCGCTTAACTTCCGGGTCATGCAGTCATGTGACTTAGAATAAAACTTTTAAAAACATCAGGAAAACAACAAATAAACCTAATAATGACCCCAAAATGCACTGAACCCAAAGTTACATTAAACAAGTTGTATTAGACTTGCTAAAGAATACTCCACCATCGCACATGCTGACTTCAGCTGTCGTCAAGGCAACGAGTACACAATGGTCAGAATTTCACATACAAATAGATGGTTAAGTACAATAAACCGTGTTTACTGTAGCTTTGGGTTGTGTGCATGTTAGGGTCCTTATAAAGCTTATTAGTTGTTTTTGCAATGTTAATTAAAGTTGTATTTTATGTCACATAACTGCATGACCCCGAAGTTAAGGAGAGCTACCACTGCTAATCACAATATCATGACTTGTTTGTGTATTATATCTGTTTTTGTTCACTAAATGAAGCAATAAAAAAGCACGTCCGGGGATGTCTCACTTTTAAGTGTCCTTCGTAAACACTTCTGTATTCTTGTGGTTTTTTTCTGTATTCAGATCGTTTTTCTTAACGTGTTGTGTTGTGGCTTTTGTAGCGTGTGTGTGCTGTCAAATTGATGGAGACGATTTCTTAATTTGCAGAAAGCGCTTGCTGTCAAATTGATGGTTGCAGTGCGTTGTCCCGTCGGTGTGTATACAGTGTACACACACACTGTGTACACACACACTGTGTACTGTATATTAAGCCGTTTTTCAGTTGTTTTTGCTGATCGGTGGTTACGAGGATAGTTTTCACTATGAATGATGAAGGATGTATGTGTTTCTGCTTTTGCTAAAACAGTTTACTGTAAACTAGGCCTAAATGTGACGCATTGGTGAACATTGTCAAGTATTTAGCAACTACAGAAGAAAAAAAAAAGTAGAGAGGGAGGATCATTTTATTCACCTTTACAGTCGAGATTTATTCAAACAAAAAACTGAATGGTTATAGCAACCCAATGCTCTATATTGTAACTTGAGGTCTTTAAACGTTTTATAACGAGCTTTTGCTATAAGTGCCTTCTGGCACAAAACATATTTTTACAGGAAAGCCCTTTTCAGCTGCATGATTGATTTGTAATTGTTATATTTATTATGTTGTTACGTTGATTTGTATGATTTTATTTTGATTGTTTAATTCTCATATATTTTGTATTTTATAATATCTAAACTTTGTTTAGATACTTGCAAATCTAATTTATTAAAGTTACCAACATGATGCTATTTCCGTCATCTTCAGCTAGAGTTTGTGTTTGTGCTATTCTAAGTTTTATCTGTTGGTTCACAGAGCTGATTATGTAAATAGGCAATGTTTGAGCCTATAGGTGATTTATTTTCAAGTGTAAGTAGCATTATATTCTTTATATTTCAACTTAACAACATCCAACTTTTGAGTCAACTTTTGTTTTAGCTATGTGAAAGTTATTAAGATTCACTTTTATACTTGCTTCAACAATCAACCTTGTGTCAGGTTGTGTCTTACACACACACTCTCCAGTGGCGCTACAGGATCCATGAAAGAGACGTAAAAAGAAAGACACTTATTGTTGCTACTTCTTCCCTCTCCTTCAGTACATAAATGAAAGTTGGTTTGAGCTGAAAAATTCAAATCCTACTTTGTTCCGTCGTTATAGTCCAACCACATTTAAGTGTTGAGGCCTGTACTTAAATAGTTTTGCTTGTGCCAATAATAGGACTATAAAAGGAATCAATATGCTTTATTATTCATTTGTTCATTGTAACATCCATTTTATAGTGGTAAAAACCAGCCAGTAAAGAATTAGGGTTATTTTATTGCTTTTCTTTTGAAATGTCCTTAATGTACCTGCCAAAGAGTTACATACAGGAGTCTGTGGGGGTGGCTATGAGCCAAGAAAGAAATGTTTTTGTTGCAAAAAAATTATTTTAAGTACTTGCTATACAATGCTGCTAGAGGCATGCCTGTTTCTGCTGACAGCACTCCAATCTTTTGTCTGCTGAAATGTTACACTTTACAAGTTTTTCTTCAAGAAAACTCATAAAAAGATCAATGTCAATAGTTCGCTTCAGAACAGTATCCATATGATGCACTTTTCTATTGAGTGTGGCGGCATAGAGGTGAGCACTGCTGCCTCAAAACAAGATGGGGATCCAGGACATTTCTAGTGTGAGTTGGTGTGTTCTAACTGTGTTTGCGAGGGTTCCTGCCAAAGTCCAAACACATGCAATACAGGTGTATGAGTGACTTTAGATTGTCTGTAGTTGTGAAAGTGAGCATGGTTGTTTGTGTCTATGTGTTAGCGCTGTGATGAATTGGTGATTTTTCCATGTTATAGCTGGGAAATAAACACCGTTTACGTGCAGCGGTTTCCTTTCAGAAAGGTCTTAGATGACCTCCTTGCAAAGGAATGAAATCTCATTAGGAAGAGAACTTCTCTTTCGGAAAGGGGTGTTTACATCCAGCATTTTCTTTCTGATAAGGAATCTTCTCTGAATCTATTTGGAAGTAGGCTACGTAAACCCGCCTAAAGTTGGCTCTCACTGTGCTTCCACATCTCCATGAAATACCTTTATTCACAGAAATCATTGCTTTCAAAATTTCCACAGAAAGGGCTAACTTCTACATATTTTAAAGCCAATTTTATAACTTGCGACATCCTCAGTGTTGGCTGTAAGACATCAATCTTATCATGTAAACATGATAAGATTGATGTCGTGAGCAGTAGAAATTACTTTTCTTTCTTTCAAAAAATGAATTGTCCAACTTTCTTTCTTGTGCATCTGTAGGTGAAAGGTCACATGTAAGTTGAGAGAAACACGAGCTCACTGCACCAATAAATAGCCGTGTTATTTTTCAACAAGCCTCCTCTCTTTGGAGATTTCTGCTAAATATTTGGGTACTAACCTGCCATTGTTTTCCTGTTTTGACCACAGCTTCACGTGTCAAGCTAAATGCCCTGAAAATGATATAACACTTAGTGCAATCTGATCATGGCCTTTACAACCCAAGCATAGAGTGCAATTTCAAAGCCTGCTGGAACTATTCAAAACATCAGTGGCCCGTTAACGGCCCAGGATTATGAATTCCATGGAAGCGCGGGCCTGTAGGTGTGGGAGACCCAGAGCTTAGCTAAATAAACCTTGTCTGGCTGAGTGGCCCCATTGGTCCCCTGCACTGTGAGGATGAGAACAGCCGGGTTTCTCACAGGTCACTGGATAGACTCAGTGTTAATGGCAGCCTCATTTACCCTAAACTCACCACTCCATCCACGAGCAACAACCCACAAGTCACACCTCTACTCTGTCACAAAGGATAGGCCACTGTTGGCAAGAGCATTGTTCGTGGCTCAGCTTGAAATGACAAACTGCGTCTACAGAGGGTTCATCTGAGTTGTGCTGGTTGACGCTGATAGCAGAGATCACTAGTCTTCCCTGTGGTGGGAGTGACAGGCTCCGATTTCTTTTCTTCTCCCGTCATTAACTACTCACATTTGCACCTTATGTGCAGATCGCCATCACCGCTCGATGTGCGTTCAAGCAGTTCAAAGGAGTTGTTACTTGGAAGCTTGCGCGCCACCCCAGGAGCCGCCGGGCCTTGGACACCTGCAGAGTTTGGGTGCTGAGCTTGGGCATGTTTGGATCAGGGACTGAATTTTCCTCTGAAGATGAGGAAAAGGTTTATAGCATGGTCCCATGAGTGTGTCTCCTGCTCTTTGAAGCTCCTGTATTGGTGACTGCTCTTATCTTGGGATAGGATTATTTAATCTCCTCCTGTTCCTTTCTTTCTCTTCCTCTTCTTTATCTCCCTCTCGCTTTCCATCATCTCAGATTGTGAGCGGAGCTTGCAGGTGATCTTCTCCTTGCCCTTGCTTTTCACATTCACCATTTCTCCATTTCAGGGTACATCCATTTCTCTTTTCGCCGCCACCCCCACTGTTTTTTCTTTGCCTCCCCCCGCTCTCTTTTTCTTTTTCTGTCTCTTCTCTATTCTACCCTTCCAACACATGACAGACTGTGTAATTAATGTGCATCATAAACCTCTATTTCGATTAGCTACCCATTAGTAAACCTGGCAAGCCTGTCATTTTGGACAAAAACACACAGCTCCTTCATTTGATCCTCACATCAAAGGGGGAACCCCACTGTTTTCGGCTGAATACACTAATTGTGTCCTCGTTCTGGATGGGGCTACACCCCCACTGCTTCAAAAAGAAGCCAGTGCCGAGTGCAGATAGTAAAGAGAAGTACGGAAGCAGAAAGTATTGATCATACTGGCCTAAATTTGGAGTTTTTGACCATGCACAATTACCACTCCATCAATGGCGAGCCTCACATAGTTCAATCGTGTACTGTGTAGTTCAGTTTTTGCTATACATACATTTTGTGAAGAAGAAAATGTCAATGAGTTTCATGATTTTATAAGCAGCTTTTAAGATTTTTAATTTTTAAGTGGCAAGGTAAGGATTCCCCGATTTCCCACGGCAGCCGTTGAAAAGTAGCACATCTTACTTACTGAAGTAAACACAAAGAACTCTGATGTAGGTTTTTCCAAGTTTTATGTTTTCAACTTCATCCCCTTCACTGGGTGGGTTTACATAGGACACTTATCTCCTATCAAAATTAAACCTTTCCAAATTTCAATGTCGGTCGCCTGTTTACATGACCATGATCTTTCCGAGCCGGTGTTTACATGTATCGACTCATCTAATCGGAAACAGCTTTCTGACACGCGCAGATGTTCCACACTCCAGTTCATAATGTGGCGATAATGTTACGATGAGCTGGGGGCCAACCACCACAAGCGCCCAGAAGAACGATGGTCGACGGTGGCTCAATGCCGACTCGTGTTGTAGAAGCGTTTTGAGTGGTCGAGCAGACCGGAAAGCTGTATAAGTACAGTCCATTTTACCAGTTAATACGACAAAGAGGGCATGCTCAGAAGTGACTTTTCGTCCATCTAACTGTCCAAATATGTTTGACTCTTTCAAAGGTGCAATGAGTAAATGAATCTCCGATGTAAACCTGTACTGTTTTGAAGTCGCCATATTTAATATAGGGCTGCAACTAACGACTATTTTGATAGTCACTTAATCATTTCAATAATCAACCTATTAATCGGATAATTTTTTTCTCCTGGTTAAATAACTGTTAAGTAAAAACAAAAATAAATAAAGAATTACTAAATGGCTCTTATTTGGTGTCAGCTTTTGAATATAACCTATATTATATTATATAACCTATAATCTATATATATTTAGATTGTTTTAGGCACTTGCAAACTAACAATAAAAGCAATAAAGATGAATTCTTCATCAAAAATGTCTTTTAATGAACTTTCCTGCTGTTATAACAGACTGTTAAACCAAACAGGTTTCAAAACCAACAGTGTATATGCTGAACTGTAATTTAGTCCTTTCATGTTGCATCACAACACTGCTGATACAAAAGGTAAATAAAATGTATAAATAAAAAATATATAAAAAATACAATAGCGTCTCAGGAATCAAATTAAACATCCATGTAAATTTAGGAAAATAAACAAGGGTAAAAAAGAGAGTCAGTGTCTATAAATCGCTTACAAGCCCACATTGGACACACACACATGAAGGGGTGTACAATCTGCAGGCAGCAGGTTACATCCTTCTTATTAAGCCGTGTCGGAGGCAGTATCCGATTATGAAACTTTGCTTTTTTAATAAACATCACTCTTCATTTTGAATTTTAGCAGATGAAAATTCTCAAAAATTCGAATAAAAATATTTTCTTATTTATTTATCTTGTTTTTGACACAAAGATAGGCATGAATGGTGAGGGGAGTGAAATCGACTTCAAAGATCAAGTAAGTGATTAGCAGCATATTTTCACATTTTACTCCAAGTTTGCGATAAAAGACAAAAATATTGCAATGTTTCCAGGAGTATTGTGAAGGCAGGCTACTTCCATTTCTTCCCGTATGAAGAATGGCAGATGCGTGCCAGGCGTCTCTTCCAGCAGACCCTTCGACTGACACATCACAGGCCAGGCCGAGTCACCAACGCTGCAGGAATCACCACTGTACCTCAGTCCCGATTGTCTTCTGCCCTTTACAACATCTATACCCTTTTGTTCTTCAAGATAAAGGCAACAGTCACATGTTTGAGCTTAAAGCGCCCAGCAGCTGCTCTTCTCTCTCTCTATAGGCTTCACCTCCCCCTCCTCACCACCAGGCAGCATTCCCTCTGGTGGGTTCTCCGGGCATCAGGCCCCTAACATTGTTACAAGGACATAAAAACAGACAAACCATTAGATCCCCCTGGATGTGGCTGCCTGGATGCCTCCCATTAAATATAACATACATAACACACATAACTATACATTATAAAGCCAGGGGGCAGGGAGTTTCCAGGGAGAAGGCTGACAAATAGGGTGGAATAAGCTAGAGTTAGCCACTGAGGTAAGAGACCCCCCAGGTCAATAAATACCTGAATCAATCAGGCAGGTGTACAGAGTCCTGCTGTGGTTTTATCAACATACCATAATGAAGAAATATAAGAATCCAGATATGGATTTCCACTGGAGTTGACATATACATCAGTAAGAGCCTAATATATAGATAATTTATTCTCTGATTTGGTTTGGTGTAAGACTAAAATAACCGCATCCATGACAATTAGGAGTGGTTGGACTTTTGGGGGCTAAGGTACCGGAGATGGAACTCTGGCTTTAATGCCCCCACCATCTCTGCTCTCATGCCAAAGCTTGGATATAAAGACCACAAAGTCATTCCTCCGTTGGCCTCTTCAAAGGACAGGAAGTGTGTCTGAGGGACGGGCCTTCTTTCCCAGCTAAGTGAAGCGAGTTGCTGTAATCTATGTGTCATCTGTGTGTCTGTGGCAGACTACTTCAAAGAGGAGTTTGATTCCTCTGGAATGACACATGACATTGGAGTCAGGATGCGGAAACCACTGTTTAGTAGGAATGCAGTTGGAGGGCTGCATGACAGACATGTGTCCAATTTAAAGTCGCATCCATAAAGATGGCAAAACCCGTCTTTAGAAATCTGAGATTTTAGATCTCAGATTCCTCCCGATTCGGTTGAATTTGAATTTAAAGCCGCCATTGTTAGAGAGGGAAATGTGTTTGCTGCTGTTTGTGAGAGTGTTTATAAGCAGGATTCGCAGAATTCTGTGGAAAGGTGGGCCCTGGTAGCAGGATCAGGTGATTAAATTTTGACACTTATCTGGAAGATGGTATGGATCCATTATAACTAGTCGTATGTTGATGAAATGACGAAGCCACACCAGAGGCAAAGTAAAGCAGGTCCCTGTGTAACTTCACTTGGCCGATGAACACTCTCCAAGTGCCTTATCATTTCATATGTCAACTCTGAATTAGGCCAATTATTACTGTTTCACTTATTTGTGTCTACTTGAGCTTCTATGTGTGTGATAGAATGGCTTCCATTGATCTATCTATAAAGACGTCTGGAAACAGAAATACCAAATTACTTTACTGTTTCCAGGTCATTTTCCACCATTATAGGCTTGACTGGTATAACTAATGATGTCATCTGGTTGTGTTTATTCTGCCATGAGTGGAGAATTAAATCTTGCTTTTTGCGCCACCAAACTCTTAAAGTTTCAATACGAAGCTCCTGATGTTTGCATCATGATAAATTTAGTGGCATAATCAAACACAGAAACATTGTGTTGGAAAAATTTTGCTGAAAATTAAAAGCTAAAGGCGACCCCAATAACGTGGAGAAGGTAATTTGCAAAATTTGCATCAAGGCTCAAAAAGAGTTTGACGTTAAATTCGGCAGGTCTCTGAGAATCCTTCATGAAACAAGAACTTTCGGAGACTACAAACCTCTGCCCAGGCGGAGGACTTCCTCCATATAATCCCTTCTCCCCCTTATTCATATGCAACACCTGCATTTGAATTATCTCACCAGGAAACCACGGGAGAACTAAAACCATACGAGGCATACATGCTCCAGAACAGTTAGCTTTTTCTGTTGCACCAGTGGGTTTGTTTCAACACTTTAATCACACGTTCCCATCCTGGAGCCCTATCTCTGATAAAGGTTTCATGCAAATCAGAAAACCTCTTGGCTGCCCTCAGGTTTCTTGCAATTTAAAGAAAGTGAAATAAATTCATTAATCCATCCCTTCATCCAGATTTTTTCAAAAATTCAATGGTTCCGTCTTTAAAAAAACTCCATCAGGCGGTATTGTCTGGCGTTTCTCGTTTCATGTGTGAATATTTCTGATTCTCTTCATACATACATATATATTTAGTCACAGAGGGAGAGTTAGGGAAACTTTTAGACGATATGATGCCAAAATAGAACTTTTCTGAAAATACAAGCTGTTTATGCCGGGTGTATATCGATAACAGCAGGGAACGAAACACCTGTAAGCATAAACAAGTTTGGTCTTTAAGATCATATAGAGGTTATTCCACCCAATCATACGGGGGCCTCTTATTACAGTTGTGACATATATTGGCATTTAAGCAAGTTCATTTGCATTTACAGATGTGTAACTAAAAATGATGTCACGTAATTAAGCAACAACTCCCCTGAATTTTTCTCCTGCTGTTTTTAAACTTGAATGGAGAAATGAACTGCGCTGATAACAAGTGGAGTTCAACTCTAAAGTGGACATTCAGGTTCTGATAAACTTGTCATTGCATATTGATTGACAACACACACGAACACTACCTTTTAAGCAGTACTATCAACCAGCAGCAGCTTGGAAAAAACATCTTTAATGGGATGTTATTGCTAAGTTTGTTAACTAAATGTATTTGGTTGTACTGTTTGTGAGGATGTAATTATTTGCCGCACTGTCTCGTGATACAACAGCAGCAGTTATGCTATTAAACCTAATTACAGCACATTAAGGACACAACATTTTTTATTATTGCATGATGGTTGGATTGGTTGAGTTTTGAAGGCCATAACAAATAAAATATATTAGAATAAAAGACATTTATTTTCATGATCAAGGAGACACATTTTGATATAGCTAAATTTGTCTTCTTGTTATCTGTAAATTATAATTAATTATTTACTCGCATTCTTGTTTAATAAATATATTTATTATGATTATTTCTTAGAACGTCAAAGTTCCCCAAAAGACCATAGAATCCACTATGATATGATTTATTCCCTAACACTCAGCTTAGAGGATTTCTGCTGAAATGATTTTTGGTTGGATGCATTGGTTCAATTGTTTGTCAATGGAACTATGATAAAACTATGATTGGCCAGGGAAAAGTGAATTAGAACATCAGATACCGTCCCAACACAGCAAAAATAATAATCAGTGTATTAAGCAGCAAATCAAGGCATTTGGAGGTTAACACACGCCTGTTGGGTCATAAGTGATGACAGAGAGGGGATGCTGATGCTTTAAGGTGAAAACAACCATAGTTTTAAGTTATTCAAAAACTTTTGTAAATATATCCAGATACAGATCAGTCATCAAAGTTTTGGGGTTGGAGATTAAAGGGGTTCCAGGGTCTCCCAGTTAATAAGGGATCTAATTACATCATAGTAAATAATTAAGCTTCCATCCACAGTGACAGAATATATAACTTTGTTGGGTCACATGTTTTGTACACTTTGTTTAATATAACCGTTGTACAAATAAAATTACTAAATTGGTAACCAATTGGGATCTGCTCTGTTTGAGAAATCCTTGATGAAACAGAGCAGTTCTCTTACCAAAGTGAATTACTCTCATCGGCAGTGCTCTCTGTGAGTGACCTTCTCGTTACTGTCTTCCAAGGAAGGAGTATTTTTGCTTGCGTCAGTTTGTTTATTTGTTTGTTAATCTGTCTGTTTGGTTGCAAGAGTAGTAAATATAATGAACAGATTTTGCCAAAAAGTTTGAAGAAGATAATTAATCTATTGTTGATCCAGTTTATAATA
The DNA here is from genome assembly GCA_009660295.1 of Lophius piscatorius. Lineage (NCBI taxonomy): Eukaryota > Metazoa > Chordata > Actinopteri > Lophiiformes > Lophiidae > Lophius > Lophius piscatorius. The sequence continues at coordinate 33,601 of VRLP01004700.1, forward strand.
TTGATATTCTTGACTGTTGTTGTTAAATTGATGGTTTAAGGTGCAGTGATTTAATGGGGTAATTGAGCTTCCTTGGTACAACATATATAATATCTCGTTAAGGTTTAATTAGAAATTTAACAACTTTAGCACAAGAGGATATCCAATAATTGAATTTCTCTGATGCTGCAAGAGTGTCAATAAATTCCAGAAGATGGAAAAGGGGTCTTGTCATGTTAATAATTTAAACAGTCTGACAGTATTTGATCAGTCATAGGAAAATAATCTGTCCTACCGACTAGACATGGGTTAACTTTTGAACACAGTCCTGGTAAGTTTATATGTGGCTTAACGTATTTACTCAAAATTAAGATGTTTTACTACCTTGTCTAACTTCGGTCCATTTGAGCCCTGGTTGGTTCTAGTGAACCTGCTGTCCTGGGACTCGATCCTGTAGAAACTCTCAGAGTGTAAGTCATCAGACCCCATTCTTGGTAAACCCTCAACCCGTCAGTGGTTCTATCCGCCCGTGCTTGCTGTCTGGGGTGAGGTGTAGACCAAATCCTAATGTTTATTTGGTGTATATTATGGTTTTTTGTCGCCTTTGATCTTCCTTGAAAGTAGTCAAGAGCGAGCACTGTCAAGTCTGCCAGAAAATGTTACAAGGAAGTTATAACAGGGTTTTTCAAAGTAAAACCTTCTAGTTGACTGCAAAGCAATGTTGACATGAAAATTACATCATCTCTCATCTCTGTGGATTTGTTTCTGATTTGTTTGTTCAATTATTTAAGCTGATTGATTACAATCATTGCAGTATCGAAATGTGATATTCTTGTGATTGAGATGTCGAATAAACCTTCATAAAGTTTGTTTAAGAAGCCTGTCACAAACAGTAATACCGTTTATTTAATTTAAGATTATTGATAGTTTAAATTATTGATAAAAAACAGCATTCAAGATTACTCCCTTGTTAAACGTACCTTCCCCTATGAAAATACATGAACATCCTTCACAGACACATCAGCAACTTAGAGCAGCAAGTTGACCAATTCTACTATGGCAACGCCATGACCAGTACATTCTGTTTGTAATATCATAACGAAAATGACATTTCACACTAACCTAGTCAAATATTTTTGCTCTTCAAGTATGAATTTAAACAAACAGTCATTGCAGCTCTTACTAATACTAACAATAATAATAACTACAATTTTGATCAGAAATTTCTGATGAAGGACATAATAATAGCTGCATTGTGTGAAAACCCAGTATTCAGGAATGTATGTCAAATGGTTGAATCTACACAAAGCATCGGTGTCACTTCCTCGATCATCAAACCATTTTTATTGTTGCTTTATCTATTTGATTTGCTACCGACTAAGTTTTTAAAATACGATAACGATAGGAAAAAACTCATCAAGAACTAAGTATGTACTGTTATTTCCATATAAAACAAAGCATCTATGACTCTTTGTGGATAAACACCTTGGTGAGTTTCTAAAACCGTTGATAGTATCTTTGGTTGGCTGAACATGACTATGGGACATATGTAAGGTGGTTAGCACTATTGCCTCACTGCAAGAAGGTTTTGGGTTCAAAACCACACATAGACTTGAGGCCTTACTGTCATTAGTTTGAATTTTCTTCCTGTGTCTGTCTGAGTCCTTCTTCTTCTTCGTGTTTTGGCTGTTCCATCGCGGGGTCGCCACCGTAGATTATCTGTTTCAATCAACAGTTACGGCTGGTACCATGATGGCTAACAGTACCAGTGAGAGTGTTTGTTAACCTGAGCCCAAACCGACCAGATCGGAAATCAGGTTCATCATCCACATACTGATGTGGCAAAGTTTTTTTTCACCAGCTGCTTTTCCTGACACAATACTCCCCATAAATGGTCCGATTCCATTTATCGAAGGCATGGGACTGGCACTAGAAGAACACTCATTTGTGACCCCGTAGTAGCTGTGTTTGTTTGAGATCCCTTGAATCACAAGTCTACCCTGCTTCCTGTGAAAATCCCCTAAGGATAATCAGCAACATAGGATGAATAGATGGATGGATAATCAAGGATTTGGTACAGGTGTGGTTAGCTGATGCCTGACAACAAAAAAGGGCTGAGTTCAAATCCACTTAGTAACTTTCTGTATGGAGTTTGAATGTACTCTCCGCAGTTGGTGGCTCTAAATTGCCCATATGTGTGATTGTGAGCATTGAACCTCCCTCTTGAATATTCTAGGATAAATTCCTGGGTAGATAATCGTTATTTTGTGAGAGCAATGTGCATCATTGATTGCATGTTTTATTCTGAAATCATGAACCGGAAGTCTCGTGTCTATCTATGTGTTTGGCGGCAGTCTGTTCTACAGACACTCAGCTCTCCAGTCGTACGGTCTAATCCGAACGTTCTCTGCTCCCGGTCTCCACTGACCCTCATCTGTCTGGATATCGTAAAACGTGTCTCTATATTTTTCTGTTTGCTTTGGATTACCTTATTCTGATGCTTTTCAACTCCAATTCGATGCAGAGAAATGGGTAAACTGCACTCCAAACATGGTAAGCTATATCACTCCCGCTAGAAATAATCAGTTATTGCTGCTTTCTCGGCGGTAACGTTACTTTGGACTAACAATACTCATTGTCCTCTGACTTTTTCTTTCTCCCAAGCCGCGATCTGTAAACCGAGGGAGAGCCCAGAAGGTACGTACTTCTCTTTTCTTAGCGTTTGATGATTCTCTCCGTCAGTTTGTCAGCACTTTTCGGAGTTGCAGCGCTCAGAAGATGGGCTGTTATATCTCAAACACAAAGGAACTAATGGCTTATTGTTATAACTTACAGCACTTATAACTTATAACACTAATAACTACTCTGTTGCAGGTGACAGTTTCGTAGTCAACGCCTGTTTGGCCAGGAAGGGAATCGACGACTGGCTCGTGAAGCAGAAATACTACTGCACGAGCTCCCATCTCGAGCCACGGGACTGTCACCACAAGAATAACTGCGGTTTGACTGCGAGGGTGAGTACGGCTGTCCACGAGGTGCTCAGAATGGAGCCTGGAGAATCAGAAATGTTGTTAAATGCTCTCCTCTTCGGCTCGTGCGTACCTCAGATAATTAAGACAGGGATTTTCACCTCGGATAAGGTTACACTGTGAAGAAATCTCCCGCATCTCACGCTCTCTGGTTTGACCAAACTGTCTCTATTTTCCTGGTGAACATTGAACAGTGGTGATGAGGGTATTGAATAGTGACTTTACCATTTTACGTTTTAATTTTTTCGTTTTCAGACCATCAAATATGGGCCTCATTTTAGTTCTAGAAGTAAACTATACTTCTGTTCAGTAGTACGGTACAACATTTATACTTGACTTTTACATTTGACCCTCTGCTGAGGATGGATAGGCAGCGAGGACCGAATTGAAATAAAGGACCTTGCTCAAGGACCCCTCGGAATGTATACTGCAGGGGAAGTCCGGGGACCGAACCATCGGCTTTACCTCCTGAGCTCCTGCTGTCCATAGACCCCCTTTACTTCACTCACATTTTTCTTGGATGCCTGCCTGTCTGAAATGTGTCTCTATCGGAATTACCCATTGTTAGCCCACACACGACCCTTAAGAAGAAGAAGTAATCCTCTATTGATCACATATAGTCATACACAGTACAACATAGTGAAATTCTTTTTTTGCATTTGACCCATTCCTGAGGGAGTTGTGTGGGAGCAGTGGGGGGAGCAGCAGACCCTTTGAAGCGCCCGGGGAGCTAGGGTTTCAGCGTCTTGCTCAAGGAGCCTACGACATGTAGAACCTGGTGGAACTCGAACCGGCTACCTTCCGAACTTCCGATTGGGAGACGGCCGCTCTACCCACTGAGCTACAGCTAGAGTCGCCGTTTAGATGTATGTTCCAGATCTCTGTTCTATATAAAGGTGTAATGAGGGATCTGAGTTGTTCCACCTTTGAGACCGCAGCAGATGCACAAACCGAGGCGAAACAGACATCTGTATAAATGCGAGGCAGTGTGTGGTTGTGACATTATCATGGCCAACTGGAGGACAGTTGTAAGAAGTTAAACCATCTGGTTTAATGCTGATGCTGATTTGTGTAAACAAAGGTGTCTCAGAGAAGGTGTTCATTGCAACGCTGTTGCATAAACTCTGTATTAAAAGGGCTGCTGTTTCTTCCATACTGCAGTGTTACTGCTGCTGATATTAAATGTCAATTTATACTGCGTGTATAAATATTAGGAAGGTGTCTTGGAGTGGTCTATGATGCTCCACCTTTGTGACGTTTGTGGGGGTAGCAATAGCGTCGAGATTGGACCTCTAAAAAGACAGGACAGGGAAGAGAAATAAAAAGAAAAGAAATATGGTCTAGCAAAATGCCTTCCAAATGGGTAGAAAGCACAAGGTCCAGGATCTCTTCACCCTCGCAGCAGAGGATGAGATCAATCGCTGTGTAACACTGAAGATAAATCATTGTTGTCAAGTTATTTCATTCTTTACAAAGCGCTCACACCAGATACTGCTCTGTGATGCTGCGGTCACAGCATCACGTTGCTCTACTTGTGTCAATGTCACCCTGGGATGATTCTTGCTGTATTGCGTTGCTCTACTCACGCGAACGTCACATGCATGTGTAACGTGAACCAGCTAATATACTGTATAGCCCTCTTACATTTCAGTGTAATAACAAACACGACAGAGGTGAACACAATTACTGCTTTCTTTTTGTTGTGGAACTCACAAAAATGTCAGAAAACCAAATGTCGCCATGAAGCACAAAAATCCCATTTTTTGTGTCCCCCACCATAAATGCACATCTACTACGGCTTTGCATTGGCTGTGTTTGTTTTCCGAAGTTGTGTTCGATGGGAACACATCATTGTATGTCCGGCCTCTGCTTGCAGAACTTTGGTATGCTACTTAAAACAACCCAGTACAACTACAATCTGCTAACTGCAATATATTTGTTTGGGGTAAACAATTTGTCATAAAGAATGATCTTCGTCATTGTGCTGTTGCTTCATCTCTATTTGAAGAGGCTTAAGCGAATACTGGTGTATATGTATGTATGCACCTCAGCATAAAACCTTGCTACTCTGATCTTGTGTATTAGAAGAAAATGTTTTCCTGTTATGATCTAAACATAGTAGTTTGTTTAAATTTGAATTTGAGATTCAACCGTGAAACAGCACATCAATATTAAGGCACACATCCCAGTAACATGGGACTAGCGACACCCTTTATTCACAAATAGGTGGCAAAGTTGATGTGAGCCATAAAACACTTTTTAACACAGTTTTATGTAAGTTTCTTCATACTATTTCTGTCCTTGTGACAAAATAATCTTTTTCAATTCTTCATTGTTAGCCGCCTTGCGTATTTCTGTAGGGCACAAGTGCTGGTTTCATCCTATGCTCTGATCTCAGTTTTTTGTCAGGTAGAGCAAGACTGAGTTGAAAGCATTGCAATGTGACAGTCTTGTGACAAGTGTGCTTTGTAAAGGCTTGAGAGAAAATGTTGGAGGTCATGCTTGTTTTGTATTTTGGCATTGCTGTAAACACTGCTGTTGTTGTCAAGTGAGGAAGGAAATCCTTTGGATTCGCCTCAGAGGAGCCTTAAGCTTTTTTGGTTAGCGATGCCTTCCTCAAAGCCGGTATGTTTGAGGGATTGGAGCCCATGAAGACAAAAGAAAAATCAGTTCCTCCACCCACAATCCAAACACTTAAAGCAGAAATCCATCTACCTGTATCTTTTAAATGCAGCTTAAAATCCACAATCTCTGGCATTTGAACACATTAAAGCGTTCACAGTGATATGATATTGTGATCTTGCTTGGCATGATGTTTTCTTTAGCATACTTTTCAGTTTCTTTAAATGCTGACAATTTTGCAGAAACCATCATTATAAGTATGAAGCAGCCTAGAGAAATAAACACACTGAACAGTCATGTTTCCCCTCCAATTTACTTTTATGATGATAAAACATTTGGCTTTACGGCACACAGCAGTTGTGGTCAAGAAATCACGCTATACTGTGCAAATATACTGCAAAGTTATACCGTGCAGTTACACTATGCATTTAACCTGATTATTGTACAAGCAAGAAGGCACATGCTTGTTTAGATGCTCAGAAAAATGAGCCGAGGGCACAATGATTTATTGGTAGAAGGTAAACATATTTCTTAAGGAAGTCTTGGTCCTGCTGTTTCCCGCTTAAGTCAGGTCTAAAGTCCACCATTGTTTCGTCATCTGCAGCGAGGTGCTTTTGATAGTGCCGTTTTGCCCGAACAATGGTCATAGTGAGGTAGTGATGAAAGCGTAGTAGACTATTTCATGAATGCCATAGATGAATGTTTCACCCACATCTTATCAAAGTCTTGGATTCTGATCACTTGTGTCCAAAGCTGCAATAAAATCATTCCACTCACTGTTGTCAGATAAACCCAATTTATGTTTATTTTATCAACTAAGTCACACAGTTTACACGGTTATGGTATGTACTGAGCGGGATTCATGAAGTTTGAGTAGTTAAAGCATTTAGAACTACATTATTACCATGTAATTACCATACATTTTAACTACAAAAACAAATATTATTTTGCTCCTGGAAATAATAATTTGTGTCTTTACCCAACAGCAGTAGTGTGTGAAGTTTTGGCCCAGGATGGAATAGGAGCCCCCACTGACAGGGGTAGATGTTTTTGAAAAATGTGGAGTTAATGGAGCTAAGTTGGTATAAATAATTCACGTTTCTGTGCCTGATGGCTTTCATAGCTCAGAGGGAAAATGATTAAAGGAATAACTTTGTGTCTGCCATCAATATTTATTTGGGTGCTTTTCCCTTTTGTTCAGTGATTATAAAGTATACATTTTTATTCCAAAGTTTAAAGCCTATGTTTACTTCTTGCTACATTTTGCGTATCATAAAAAAAAAAGTCCTTGCTCTCAGATGACTGTTTTGACATTGAAACATTTAAATATCCAAGGCTCTGGCTTTCAGACTTCCATACATTTTACACAGAGATTGCACAATAGTACTTTAACAAAACCCTTCTAGACTCCGCCTTTGTTTATTTACACAGAACATACCAATGGCAGCATAGAGCTGCTCCAGTGTGTCATTTTACATAGTATGCCAGCGTTCTGCAAACAAACAAGGCTTGAAATCTAGCCTTGTACATCAGTATTCCCATACAGATTTGTCACAGATAACTCTGTCATTAGAAAACTAACATGGAAAAGACAAATATATTCCCTTCCTCTCACAAAGCGGTTGAGCTTGTCCTCTGCCCAAAGGAGGAGTTTCCTAGTTTGAAGACAATTTTCTTTTATATTTTCATCTTTGAGTTAGATGCTAACTGCTAGTGGCTTCTTAGTGTCGTCTACACTCGTTATACAACATAAAATTGTCTGCCTTGCTGGTTCGCACCATTTATACGTATGTTTTGTTGAAGGAGTTTCTGCCGCTGATGCTGGCACAGAGACAGCCTTAATAATGTTCATGCAAAACATTCTAAATGGTTGATTCTGAAACGTTTTCTGTAATCAGATGTTTAACTTTCCAATGTGCTGCTCTGCTGTTGGGAGACTTTTGATCTTTCTGCGTCTATAATTGTTACTGCACCCTAATGACATGTGATCATCAGTCCATTATGGTGGCATTACTGAAATCTGTCCTTTCATAGCCGTTGGTAGCTTTCCTTCCTAAAACTGTAATGGATTACAGGTTGATGTGTATGATAGTAAGATAACTATATCTTACAAAACCAGTCTTTTTAATATTAGATTATTTAAAGAAGCATTACACTAATCTCACATAGCGTAAATTCCACGTGGGAACATCATTCTGCCTATGAAATAAACTTTAAAAGTTGTCATTGCTCTTGAAATAAGAAGGACCTTCTTAATGAACATTAAAGGCGCTCATGGAGAACTAAAGCTCAAGCCAAGACAATAACACCAACTAAAGCAAAGATGTGAAGGAAAGTCTCTTAACTTTTAAAGCTGTCAATATTGTATAGAATACCTGGTGAAACAGTTATTTATAGCTGCTGTTCTTTGAGACCACCCCCCAACCCTCCCCTCTTGGTTCTCCTAGTTGTAGGGGCCCCCGGCTTCCATCTGTTTCTTGAGTTTACCCTGTGGCCCTGTGTTGGTTGTGGCTGTGGGCCATGCGGGGAGGTTTTTGTAGTGGCACTTATGGCTCCTACTCCACAGTCAAGCGCTACTCGGAGACACCCTCGATCTTCACAAGTGGTTCCTCTTTCAATGCTTATATATTTATTTTTCAAACTGATTTTCCATCAACTCGCATGGTGTGACCAAAACTTATATATAAAAGGTAAATGTGACCATGGATTGGAGCTCAGATGATAATAACTTCGGCACCCTGAAGTTTCACAAATGATTGATTTTTTAACAGAAATTTTTTTGTGAATTAGGTGTAAGCTTTTAAACGCATTCCCTCGGCCTAAAAGTCTGATACGAGGCATGGCAGGTTTTGCGCCCCCTTGTTTGTGCTTTTTCCCCTCTTGTCATGATCACAATACAAGGGCCCTTGTCAATAAACTGAAAGCACCTTTCAAAAGCAGACTCCTCTTCCTCTTTCTCCCCTCCTTTCTGCCTTCTCCATGTGCGTTTTATTTTCCCACCGGCTGGCCTCTTGTGCGTGCTGTGTGACGTATACACCTATCCCACTGGGCTCTACCCCCTCTGTGCTCCCAAGAGACCAAGGGCCTGTTGTTGCTCTTTGAAGAGGCTGGGAGAAAAGTTTTGGAGCCACAGTTTAAAGAGAAGAAAAGCTTTAGCCCTCAGGGAGGAGGGGTAGCACCTGGCCATAGAGAGGCTCTGGGATCTTTTGGGGGGGAGGGATTTTTCCCATGAAAAGACGGGTGGAAGTCTCAGGCTGATGTCATCGTAGCTGGGGGACTGGGCGTTTTGAGAATTTGCAGGTGGCATCCATGTCACATCCGGCATTGTCTGTCACATAGATTACTAAAAGCTGGAGGAGTTTCTCCTGTGTGACAAAGCGTTGCAGATTTTAGTAAATAGTACCTTCTGGGGAGGACTCAAGTGAAGGAATGATAGTCATTTAGAAAGAAGATAATGTCAAATGACATGTCAACATTTTATCTTTGTTCTGCAAAAGCACGTCCTCTCCATATCTTGAATATATTCAGCATATATATATATATATGCACATTTTCAAAATAATATTACCATTTTTAATTTTATTAAGATAGTAAAAAGGGGTTAGCTTTTGTTGCAGAGGTCTCTTAATTCTTTAACATGTATAAAATGTATGAAAGCAACAATCGACGGTACCTTGTGGGTGTCATTAATTTATTTAGCATTTTTGCATGAAAGAAATTGTTCTTCTGTAGTGCCAATCTGATCAGGCACTCGCATCTAGTGTGCAGAATGTCGGGAATCAGCTGTATTGATGCACCCCAGAGATCAAAGGCTTCGGGGGGAATGCGCTCTAAATCTCTGGGGATTAGCAGCTGAGATTGTGCTTTGTTTCCCCAAGTGTATGCTCAGTTTGGAGTGATGGATAGCTGCTGATCAAAGTGTCTCTCATCACTCTTTCAACGTTCCAGACGCTCAGATTTTCTTCCATGCTCGAGGGTGGCATTTCTTTCACGATTTTAAGAAATTGTTTGAATTTTAAGATGTTTGGCAATTTATTTTTCATTTGTTGGACTACGGTTGAAAAGGCCTGTGTCTGAAACTTGGGTAGTAGAGGTCCTAGAGAGGTAACTTGGGTTCCTGTTGTTGCGCTCAGCTCCTCTTTGCTTTCTGTAGGATCTCAGTGCCCATTTCAATCACCCACCTAAAAGGATCTACTGAAGTGTTTAAATGTTTAAACCCTGAATAATTTCCATTTGTTTTTTTTATCAGGCTTCTCCGTGTGGTGTGCTCTGGCCTGTGCAGTAAGCGTTTAATAATTTGAATCACCACTCGATGTGGTTCCCAAATAGGATGAGCTCAACATCTATATAAAGCTATATAAAGCTATCAAACTCTCACGAGAGAACTTACACGCAGAGGATAGTAAATGCATGCTTGTTTGTAATGAAGCTGCAAGGCACTCACAAGGTCATGGACAGCCTAATTCCGATCGGCACCGAGCTCACCGAAGCATTATCGCCACCTTATTAATGGGAATGTGGATCATCTGCGCATGTTTGAAAGCGTTTCCAATTAGGTGAGTTGATGCATGTAAACACTGGGTCGGAAAAGATCACAAGTCATGTAAACAGGCGACTGACATTGCAATTCGGAAAGGTTTAATTCAGAAAGGAGAAAAGTGTCCCATTGAAACCCACTTACAGATACACCTATTTATTTACAATACTATGTGAATCCTTCTGTCGTTGATAAGAGACTCAGATTGCCAGTGTGAAGTACTCCATAGCTTCCATGTCCCTTCATGCAAGCTTTTGTGACCGAGTCTCAAATGCCACCTAAGGTAGAAGGAATGGAGGAAGTGGATTTAGGTAAACAGTGTTAGGATAGCATTGTGCTTTCCACAGACAGAGGTTCCAGTACTCTTCAGCTCTTCCTGTGGTGCCAGGGCTAGAGGAGGTCTGGATTGTGTGTTAGTGGATGTTTTTGGTGGAAGGAAATCTAAACAGTGTAGCGGCCCTGCTGAAAGGAGAGCTGTTCTCCCCTAGTGGGTTTATGCCTCACAGGTGCAACCTAAAGAAGACCACTTCTTAAAGACTCTTGTTAAAGCAGGCCAACCTTTATTCTCCTAAGGACCATCAAACCCAACGCCCACTCCACTACCTACGTTTCTGATCAAATTTGAATAAATTGTCGATGAACAACTTTAACAACAATATCAACAGAACTTTTATGATTTAAAACTTGTAGTAAACACAGACAAACTAAAGTCATGCTGTTCTCAAATGCTAAGGCTAAGCCACAGAACCTGCTCCCAATGTCACCTCACAGGGTTCAAAGCTTGGTATTTTGATTGATGAATCTTTGTCGATTACTCCTCATATTCATCAGCTGGTAAAAAGGCTGAAACTGAAACTGGGTTTCTATTTCAGGATTAAGTCCTGCCTTTCATTTGAATCCAAAAAGACACTGGTTACCGCTACTTTTATCTTGTCCTTGGATTATGGTGATGTTTTGTACATGCATGCCTCGTCTCAGAGCTTACATGCTCTCGATACTGTGTATCATGGGGCTCTGATGTTCATCACGAACTTCAAATCTGTCACCCATCACTATTTGTTGTATGAACGTGTTGGATGGTCTTCTTTGTCTGTTTGTAGACTGAAACACTGGCGTATTCTTGTTTACAAGGCTATTCTCGGTCTTCTTCCTTCCTACCTTCTGACCTTCATCAGTCAGAGGAGCACTGGAACCTATGGTCTTCGTTCTCAGAATGTTTTCTCTCCGTCTGTCTCCAGTGTCAGAACTGAACTGGGAAAAAATCATCTTCTTAAACCACAAACTCCCCCACTTACAGAAATTACAGAAGAACACTGTAATAATTTCATGGCTTTCTTCAAATCGAAAATGAACTCAATCCGTTCTATCCTTTCTGGTTCCTCCACTCTACCTATCCAGTCTGCTTACTCACAGTTTGAGATCTTCCAGCCTCTAAAGTGCTTCCCAGAAATTTCACAGCAGGAGGTGGAGTTTATCATCAGGACGATGAAACCCTCCACCTGTGCCCTCGACCCCTGTCCTACAGCCCTGGTGAAAACTAACATCTCTTCCATCAGTCCCCTGGTCACCGCTGTAATAAACCAATCCCTCCAGACCGGCTTTGTTCCATCTGCCCTAAAAGCCGCCATAATCAGACCACTCCTCAAAAAACCTACTCTCGATCCAGAACTTTTTACTAATTACA
>VRLP01004701.1:0-45450 GCA_009660295.1 Lophius piscatorius
TATATATATATATATATATATATATATATATATATATATATATATATATATATATATATATATATATGTATATATATATATATGTATATATATATATATATATGTATATATATGTATATATATGTATATATATATGTATATATGTATATATGTATATATATATATATGTATATATATATATATATATATATATATGTATATATATATATATATATATATATATGTATGAAGTACTTAACTATTTTCTTGCGTTGCGTCTGTTGTTGTCCTCTTTTCCATCTTCTTTCTTTTCAGTGCGTAGTGTGTAGTAGAGCTGACTGCTTTTAAAACGGGCCTTGAGGCTGAGGAAATGTGCAAACGGTTCTTCTGAGTAATCATTGAGCTCTGTCTCTTGGTCACGCAGCTCGGGAGGCGGCCATGTGGGAGCTGGAAGAGCGCCATCTGCAGGAAAAACACCAGTTGTTAAAGCAGCAGCTTAAGGACCAGTACTTCATGCAGAGACACCAGCTGCTGAAAAGACATGAGAAGGTTCTGCTGCTGTCCTGCTTCAGAACTCGCTGTTCAGATGTTTTTTATTTGATGTCAGCTTGGATAAGGTTTTCTTGATTAAAAATGAAGCGGGAATGGAAGCTTCCTCCATGCTCTGACCACTGGCGTGTGCCCTCCACAGGAAATGGAGCAGATGCAGCGTTACAACCAGCGCCTGATTGAAGAGTTGAAGAACAAGCAGACACAGGAGAGAGCAAGACTGCCCAAGATTCAACGCAGCGAGGCCAAGACCCGCATGGCCATATTCAAAAAGAGCCTACGCATCACGGGCGCCACCATCACCCCCGAGCAGGAGAGGGAGAAGGTCAAACAGGTGACGAGAATATGGACGTTGTTCTCTGATAGTCGATGTACACCCAAGCAGAAAGCAGGCAACCCAGATTTGTCTGTAGACCTTGACCACGTCTCTGTTTTCCAGTTTGCAGCGCAGGAGGAGAAGAGACACAAGAACGAGAGGCTGCACCAGCTCCAGAAACATGAAAACCAGATGAGAGACCTGCAGCTGCAGTGTGACGCCAACATCCGAGAGCTTCAGCAGCTGCAGGTAGGTTCAGTCAAAAACCCACACCCAAAACCCTGTAATGAATAATTATCCGCTGTATGAAAGCTGTCTCGCTCTGCCTCTCCGTCACTGCCAAACAAACCACCCCTGTAGTTTGTTAAAAAAAGAAAAAGAAACTCACATCTCTTACACATTCTGTCTGGTGTGTGTGTGTGTGTGTGTGCGTGTGCGTTTCAGAACGAGAAGTGCCACCTGCTGATCGAACACGAGACCCAGAAGCTGAAGGAATTAGACGAGGAGCACAGCCTGGAGCTGAAGGAGTGGAGGGAGAAGTTACGACCCAGGAAGAAGGTACTTAGAAGGTTCCTGACATCAGTTTGTACTGCCTCCGCGTGCAACATCCTCCGCCTGCTTCAGAAATGTTCATTATGATGCCACTAGTAGTTAAGATCTAGATCCTAGATTCATTCATAACGACCAACTAATAACATAACAGTAGGAGAGAGTGGCAGCACTAAACAAGAAACTTCAAGAATATCTTGTCCTACTATGTCAGAAATAAAATTTGGTTCGGCTGCTTAGCTTTCAGGCTCACTGCCGGACTATCTGCCGGTCTAACTTGAGTTGTTGCTTAATGGACTGGTTCTGATCGATGTTCTTCCTCTCAGACTGATTTTGGAAATAGATTAAACCTAAGTCTGTCTAGAGTCACTTTGGTTTGAAGAGCTTGAATTGTCCTTAAGTGCCACTGAAGCTCAGACCGGTTTGTAAGGTTCATTCAAGCCCGTTGCTGGACCCACATCCCCTCCTGTCTGTGCCTCCTTCAGGGATCAGCTAACAAAATACGGGTTTCTATTATTCCGTCTACAATCATCATTCTATATTTACCCCCACCAAAGAGGTCAGGTTCCAGTGGCCTTTGTTTGTCCGTTTGACAGTTCTTGTGAAACCTGGTGGGAATGTTCAGTGGTGGAGGAAGAATTCCCATCCTCTACTTCAGTGAGAGTACTCTTACCACACTGTGGAAACACTCCACTACAATTCCTGATTCAAATCCGTACTTGTGCTTCGTGTAAAAGTACATAACTATTATCAGCAAAGAGTACTAGTGCAAGTCCAATAATGATTATGGTGTGATTTCAGAGGTTTTGGTAGGATAAACGTGAAGAGAGTCAAAGTATCATTGGACCGTTTTTGGTGGATGCAGTGATGTAAGAGTGAAACCGGTTTGCATCGTCGGAGGGCTCTCCAGTTCACTTACAAATTATTTGTGCCATAAAACTCAGAGTCAAAGAGCCCACCGAAAAAAGTGTAGCAACTGTGTTGTTCATTTAAATGGCATTTTAGCCCATTAATTGAAAACGAAGTTCCCAGTTTCCCCCTGTTTTCTTTTTGCAAAACATAGACCTCAGAAAAAAATGCAAAAAAACAACACTATGTCTAACATTTTAATTTAAGTGGCAAATACTTACTTTAATTGTATGCTCCAAGCTGGAGGAAGTTTTTAAGATGCATCAACAATTCTCAATAAAGTGTGTGTGCGTGTGCGTGTGTGTGGGATGGACAACTACACTATAAAAAGGGAAATGTGGTTAACTTAAAAAATATCACTTAGGAAGACTTTTGTTCAGTATTTTCAAATCAGATTAATCAGCCTTACTGAAATTGAGTCTTTTATTAAGTCTCAGTTAATTTAAGCTGATTTTTTAATTTTATATCAAAATGAAAATTACCTTTATGTCAGAAACAAAGACAAAATTTAACTTTTACCTTTGTGGAAAAAATTAATTTGTAGAACACAATAATAAAAGAAAAAAAGTTTGTAGGGAATCAAAAGTTTGGCTTGAGAGAAAAATTAATAGAAAAACTGTAATTTTGCTGATTTGTTTATTCTTGAGTAAAAAGTATACTTGGAGAGATTAAAATATATATGTATATATTAAATATTTTACAAAGTGAAAAGAATAGTGTATGGCCTTTATAACTATTAATTTTTCTACTTTGTCTGAGTGCAATTTTCTGTCTTTAGTTAATGGTCATTGTTAGCTGATAGTGACTCAAAAAATTGCTCAAAATTCCCACGTTCAACTAAATCAGTCTAGCGCGAGACAAACCGAAAAATGTAGGTGTAACAAATTTCCCAATTTATCTCGTTCAGTCCAAATGACATTTCTTTTAGTGTGCAGCAGAGCTGAGGCTTAGAGGCTGTCATCTATCATGAATGTCTGAGACACACTGCAGGTACCAGGCCCTGTTTGTTCAACAGCTGAGTTATCTGGTCTGACAGCAGTAACAGGATACGGACAGGCGGATTAAAACCCCCATTTGAAAAGGCTCCTCGTGTATTTCGCTCGTGGATTACATTATTTTTGTGTGTCCTGCAGGCTTTGGAGGAAGAGTTTGCCAGGAAGCTGCAGGAACAGGAAGTGTTCTTTAAGATGAGCGGAGAGTCCGAGTGCCTTAACCCGTCCTCCCAGAGCCGCATCTCAAAGTTCTACCCAATCCCCAGCGTCCACTCCACTGGCTTCTGAGAGAAACGCACACGCACGCACACACACACACACACACTCATCAACAGTAAAATCGGAGCCTCCACCTCATTTTCTGAATCCTGGAAGAGGATTTAAGAAGCTTTTCTCCTTCAGGACTTCCAGTGGGCTCTCCAGGACCCTCATTCTGCTCACTTGCTGTTTTCACACTATTAGAGACACTCGATTGGACAATTATGAAGGAGATTTTCAGAATGTGTGTTTCTGGTCCTCACATCTAATCCTGTGTCTAACCTCGTTTTTTAAAGAACGCAGTGCCTGGAGAAGTTGTTTTTTTAATCCAAGAAATGAATAATTAGTGTTTGCTGCTTAATAATTTAGTCATCTGCACTAAAGATGTGATTTTCATATCATCAAACATGATGTTGATGATTGAATGCTGAATATCAACCTCATCCTTTTTAATTGCTAATGAAGTTGAATGTAATTCTGATAGGAGACATTTTTAAAGCTCCTGCTAGTTTTTAGGTAGTGGTATTTTAATAACCAGACAAACTCTAGAAACCGTTCTAGAACTTTCTTCAGGTTGCCTTGCTGTCTCAAGCACAAAGCCGTTTGTTGTGGACAGTAGAAATGTGGATGGGGTTCACGCAAAAGTTTGCTGCACTGCAAAGAAGCACAAAAAAAGTAATTATGGACCATGGAGCCGATGTCAGGAGTAAATAAAGAATTTCAGATACTTCCAAAAACTTTCAAAATGATAACAGAAATAAAAACACCAAACAGCTTCGAGTTCAGATACGATGATGATGACGAAGATGCCTCCATTGTATTGCTTTGTTTTCTATCTATACCTCCTCGTGTGGTATTTTGTTACCCAGGTGCATCATGGGTAGGCCTGCATGACTTCTCTGTAATACGTTTCATTTTCCTGCTAGCTGATAGCCTTAATAGTGGAGTGAAGCTGTGAGGAGATGTTGGTCTGACGTGATTCTACTTCAGTAGACATGTCAGCACAGCAGCAGACATGTCAGAAGGACCTGACCTTGACTTCTGATTGGTTCATTTGATCACCTGGTTCTGTTTATTATTGACTAGTGAGAATCACAGACGGTCAAAGGTGTTGGCTAACTGGGCTGTTATATACAGAGAAGTAGTAGTAAAGGAAGTGCTGTGCACCTCTTCCTGGATCAGCAGTTATTTATACCAGAACTTCAAACCAACTCTTCAGAGACTAAATCAATCCTGGCCGTTCTATCGATCAGATCAAACCGATTCAATTCTGAATGTTGGGTGAAATGATATTAAAATATGCATTTTCTGATTAAATGTATAGTTAGATAGTGGGTGTAATGTAGGTTTTCATTGTGCCTGTAAATAAACTGTTTCTTGTGTAATAATATCTTTCGGTTTGAGTCTTTGATGCGATTCCAACCATCGAGTGACGAAAACCAAAGACATTTCTTTCATTATCATGTTCAGGGTCACTGGAGCCTATCCCAGCTAACATCAGGCAGGAGGCAGAGCAGACGCCTACTACCACACGCTTACAGTTACGGGCACTTTTGTGTATTTGGTAAAGAATCGGTCACAAAGAGGGAAAGGTTAAGGAAACCATACCTACGTTGTCATCCTCGAACACCGGGGTAGGTAATAATAAATAATAATAATGCATTTAATTTATAATGCACTCGCAGCCCTCAATCCCCTGCGTTGTAAAAGCAATCCACCTGATTAAAGTCCTCAGATTAATCTGACTCTATAATCTTAAACAGTCACTATAGACTCAACTATTTCTATGAAGTCAGCGATATACTCTTAGATAAGATCTCATAATGACTCAATAATGAAGATAAATACAGTCAACTATTTTTTCTGAGCTCGGTAATAGACTAATTTCCTTGTGTCAAATTCATATTTAATAAACTAGACTTAACTTTTCAACAAAAATACTCCCCCTAATTAGTAAAATAAGAACTATTATAGGGAAAACATACACCGTATATACATGACAGATGTCCTTGTATAGATTAATAAAAACCAATGTGGACATAATCTGACATGGTTGGGAAGAAACAGTCAAAACCTGTTTTTCCAAAAAGGCCCCACTAGTGAGTGAAACATGACAAATACAAGCTAAATCTTTTATTTGGGGGGGGAACTTTAAGTCAAAGTTTTCGGGGACATAATTTCTCAACCACTGGTCCAATCTAGGCTAAGTATGGTAAGATGAATAGAAACCAGATCTATCTTGTATATATCAGGTTATACCCTAATAATAATAAATAAATTAGACTTATATAGCGCCTTTCTATGAACCCAGGGACGTTTAATAGTTCCTATTTGACTCACTAGGAGACTTCACAAAAGGAGATCCCACTGAGTGACTCCTTAAGCTGAAAATGAAGGATAAATATGTTTTTTTGACAAGTTGCAATGGAGGAAATCATTTTAATATGGTTATATAATTTTATTTTCCTATAATATTCTGTTCAGCAGAAATTGGTCTGAGATTTTAAGGTTTAATAATTACATTTGAAGCAAAGATAAAGCAAAAACCTGGTTTCACTAAGAGCTCAGAGAATCGAGATGAAACCACAGATCGTTCACCAACACAGATAAAACATTAAAAAATAAAAACACCTATGGAGGGATTCATTCATACATTCAAACCCTTTACCCACAACAGACACATAAATTACAGTAATTCAATATATATTCAGTAGCCTTGCTGTTAAACAACGATGTCCCTCTTCCTTCTTCCTCCTCCTCTGGTCCCCAGCGTGAATTCTCCTGGAAGAAAACATTGGTTGGTTCACAGGTCATCTCATCATTTCCTGTTCCTGTTCCAGTTTATGAAGTCAGCAACGTGCTCGAAGATAGGATCCCATTTTCTGAACTCAGTAAAACAAGACCGATTCTCGTGTCAATTCATTAGAGCAACATTTAAACACTATGGGACCTAGTACTTTGTCCGTTACTTCCCAACAACCTGTTTTTTTTTTAAATAAAGCCACCCTTGTGAGCGAAATATGACCTTGTGCTTGAGGTGGTTCGTATGAGGTTAATCTGAATGAAATTCGACCAGCAGTTAAGAAGTTATGTTGAATAAACAATGTTTTTTTGTATAAAGAGTTTACCCTAGTGAGTAAAATATGAACTATTAGCGTAAAATATCAAAGATCGCTCTCATTAAATCAATTAATTTGCACGAAATATGGACTATATCAGACAAATGGTCGACCAATCAAGTCCTGAAAATTCAGATTTTGGAGATTAAGCGCCCTCCTGTGTTGGAAATATGCAAATGACCTTTGCCATAATCAATCCTGTTCCTCTTAAATTGTGATTTTACAACCAAGATTTACAAATGTATAATTTGCTTCACTTGGTCTCATCTAGAATCCCAGCTCTATCCACAGGTGTTTTATCACTCTGACAGCTCTGAACGGGAACCAACACCAACTGACCTCTGACACCTTTTTGTCCTTCTGCTCCGGGAAAGCCTCGTTCACCTACGGAGTAGAGCAGAGAGCTTTGACGTGCGAGCTGGTTGTTGATCACACATGATTTATGTTGGCCAACAGAACGACAAGTTGCTCAAAGATATTTTCTAAATAGTAAATAACCAGTTCCAGATGTATTTCTGATGTACCTCTTTCTCCTTTTGGACCAGGGAATCCCATGTCCCCTTTCTGTCCTGGCCACCCAGGTGGACCCACGATGTTTCCGTGAGCTGTTAGAGGACAGATCCTACAGTTATCAGTCACAACCCTTAACGTGTTTTGTTTGTTTTTGTATCTGGGGATTGTTTTATAACTGCTGGGATAAATTCTTACGTACTTCTGAAGTATTCCACCAAATCTGTGACGTTGGTGTGGGATCCAAACAAACGGCTGTGTCCAGGTGATCCTGGAGGGCCGGGTGGACCCGGAGCTCCTTGGATGATGCGTTCATTTCTGCTCTGTTCAATGTCACGCAGCAGAGCAGCTGGAAAAAACAGACAAGGACAAATAAAGTCAAGCAGTCCCTTTCCTCTTAGGTGACATCACAGGTCAGCGGACCGCCCAGATGTGGTGACCATGACGACGAGGACCACAGTCTCTCTTCAAACACCGGACTGACCCATGAATTACCTCTGAACACCCTCTTCTTCTATGTCACACCGAATATCTTCATTCTGTAGATTTCCCTACCGTAGCGGCTTCAGGGGACCAAAATGCACCGAGATTGAAACGATTTTGACTTAATTTGAATGAAAAAGAAGAAAAACTTACTGTATTATAACGTGTGGAAGATGTGATCAAAGTGATTGAGATGTTTGAAAAAAGTATGGCGACATAGCTCACCCTCGCCCAAAACGTGAACAGGTTAGTATAATAATGAGAGAGAGAGAGAGAGAGAGAGAGAGAGGCCATGTTTAGCTCAGATAAAGACTTTGTACCCCATGTCTGTACATGTTATATTATACTACATACAAGTTCTGGGTCTAACCCCGGGGTCTCCTCCCAGTTGGACGTGCCTGTTACGTTGGAGAGGAATGTCTGAAATGCCCTTCTAAGCGCCTGCTGCCACCGTTACGGACAGGCAGAAGAAAATCAATGGATGGATATTACAAACGAACTTGCATTTTATTGATTATTTCAAATGTATCCAACTCGATACTTCTACTTCACTACACTTCAAAAAGAGATTTTCACTCTGTTGGATGATAGAATCCAACCTCTTTCTGATATTACATTTACGTCTTGCGTCAGCAGGATGGTTACCCTGATCAGTCATAACATTATAACCACTGGCCAGTAAAGTCAACATAATGATCTTGTTACCATGGCATCTGTCTTATATTCTGCGGCAAGTGAACATTCTTTCGTCAAAGTAGATGAAGCAGAAGAAATGGACAAACATATATCTTGGATTGACTACATCCACAGGAGAACCAGCGGCGCTCATGTGTATTTTGTCTTTCACACTCCTGCGAGTTACACCTCTACTCCTCTATACCAGTCGTGGTGAGTGGCAGCAGGCGAAGCCACTTTGTGACCGGAGCTGGGACTTTAAACGCCTTTATAATCATTGATGTAGGACCAGTAGGTAGCCACTTTGCTGTGTCTTAAACGTTTGTGCTTCAGTGCATTCATTTACACTTTCTCCAGAACAAAGAGTGATATCCCAGCTTGTTGTTGACATTTTTCTGCTCTAATAATCTCTCTCCGGTTTCTCTAAGCATCCCGTCTAAACTGGGACATAACAGTAACTGAAGCAAAAACAGCTGAAACAGTAAATGCTGGTTCTGAGAGAATGGTGTCACAACACACCTTGACTTCACAAAGCTGTTTTGGAGGGGGCCGACACAATATTAAGCAGGTGACTGTAATGTTATGGCTGATCAGTGTATGCCTGATTGAAAGTTTTAACGGCTTAGTTAAACTGCTCACATTTGATGTTATTCAACAGATCTGTGGTGTTTCCATGGGAACCAAGCCATTGGCTGTATCCTGGGGGCCCTGGGGGGCCAGGCGGTCCTGGAGTTCCTTGAAAGACCCGACTGTTGTACTCCCTGATGATGTCATGCAGGACTCCGTGGGCTGAAAATTAGGCCAAAATGAGAGCTTTCAAAACGAGCATCAACTGTCACACTGGAATAAAGAGATACTGTAAAAGAGCAATGACCTTTGACACTGAGGAAGTCTAACAGGTGAACGGGATTTGTTCCCTTACATTTTAAGACAACCAAAGCCCCGAAGGCTTAAATTGAAATACTAACAGCAATTAGCTCCTCGATATAATGAAAACTCGTATCGACTTACTCTTCATGTACTCCACCACATCCACGACATTTTCACGAGAGCTAACCCACTGGCTGTGTCCAGGTCCTCCTGGAAGTCCAGGAGGTCCTGGAGGTCCTTGAACAACACCTTCAGACCCTCTCAGGATGTCCCGGAGAAGACCTTGAGCTGCATGTGGACGATACACAGGTAAGTAGTAGGCAGTGTAGGTACAGACTGAGAAAACGTGTCACGTTGTGCAGAGCTGTGAGTCATAAGAAACTTTATCTACATGTTACCTACATTTGATGTAATCCGTAACTTTGGCTGCCACATTGGAGTAGTCTCCAGTATCAAGGTTCCAGCCCCTGGAATTGGATACACCTGGCTCTCCCTTGAGTCCTTGGGGTCCAGTAGGGCCTGGTGGACCAGGGAGTCCAAATGAATTTCCTCTTGAACCATCGCCTGGAGACAACATCATGTTAGATGACTTCAAACCTTCAAAAATAAATCTCAAACTTTTTTCAACAATGTACCCCTTAACAATTATTGTTGAATCATTTAGTACTTCGTGATCAACGCAAACACAAATATATCTGGTGGGTACATTTTCAGAATTATAAAGATACAGCTTTAACCAAGAAATTCTGAGAAAAAAGTTAGAATACTTTGATGTATAATGAAAGCAGAAAGTAAAAATTTTTTTCCTTTTTCCTTATAATATTTAGAATAAAGATGAGATCAAAGCCAGACTTCTGACTTTATTCTAATTATATATATATTAATCATATTGCCTTAATCCTTTTCCATTCATTTGAAGTAGGAGTACCGAATAAAAAATGTGTTTACTGGACTTGTTTTTTTTTTTTAAAGTAATATCATTTTAGGAATCATGCATGATGGATATTTTTCAGCATAATCCCACGGACCCCTTGCAGTACCCTAAAGCACCCCTAGGAGTAAGTGCACTCCTGCAGTGAGTTTGTAGACAACGGGTCATACAGAGCTGACACATTATTAAAGTGTTATATTTGTAAAGATAAATCTTCTACTTGCTTTTATTAATAAAAGTTAAACGTCAATCTGGTCAAACCAATTTCATCCCCTTGGATAAGTATAAATTAAAAATACACATCGTTCTTCTCTTTTTTTATATATTTTTTTTAAAAATGTGCTAGAATAGGAGCTGGAATTGCAAAAAAAACTCTCATGGCAAATGGCGGACAGGATATGTACGCATTGATGGCGTCCTCCCTCACTGAACTGTAATCTTAGCCAGCTTAATTATCCTAGTTTGTTTTCCTCTCACACATAAACTGCTAACAACAAAGTCTAAAGCTTAGCTACACTATCCGGACCATGAATCCTCTCTTGCAGCCCGGACCATCCTGCAAATTCTGTGGAGGTCTTAGGCCATAGGATCAGTCATCTTTGAGACTTGACCATGAGGCCCACCATAAATTCAACCATGCGGTCCCCAAGGGACTCAGTAATGTTCCTTCACGGAGACAGTCGAGTGGCCCACCAGAATTCAGGAGTGTGATACCACAAAAACCCCAATGCCGTATAACCCAGAGACTCCTATGTCCTTTACCCCAGAGACTCTTATGTCCTTTACCCCAGAGACTCTTATGTCCTTTACCCTAGAAAAATCTAATCCCCTGTGTCCAACAGACCCTGATGTCCTGAACGCTTGAGACTGAACTGTAACGCTTGAGACCAAGCGTCACGGGAGTGCACACATAGGTCCAACTTATTTATAAGAGAAGCAACAGACTCCAAATAAACATACTGTTGACTGCACTATATTTGTTTCTCTACAGCTTTAAATTGGTCAAGTATTCCTTTATACTCACTCTTCATGTATTCTTGTTGTTTTGCCTGGAGAGTCTCGCTATTTGAATTCTCAGCATAGGAAACCAGTCCATGGATTTGTCCAGGGGGGCCCTGAAGTCCGGGGGGACCAGGGGGACCTGGTGGGCCTCTGAAGGACACACCTTCAGGAAGATAACGAGACACGTTTGGAGGCGGACAAAATATTAAGTACGGAGTCTCACATAATTTCCTTCTAAACTGATGCAGTGATCGTCTTACTTTCCAAGTAGTCACGAATGTCTGAGCTGATGTAACTCCCACCACCTGATGGGCCAGGTGGACCTTGTGGACCAGGGATACCTTGAGGACCAGGTGGGCCCTGAGGGCCTACTGATGTTTGATACCCAGCTAGTTTAAGAATGAAAATTAAGATATATTAGCTTGTGAATGATCCAAATAACTGACAACATGACTGTGTT
The DNA here is from genome assembly GCA_009660295.1 of Lophius piscatorius. Lineage (NCBI taxonomy): Eukaryota > Metazoa > Chordata > Actinopteri > Lophiiformes > Lophiidae > Lophius > Lophius piscatorius. The sequence continues at coordinate 11,603 of VRLP01004701.1, forward strand.
CTTACTTGATAACAAATTTCCAGGAAGACCAGGGGCCCCAGGAGGTCCAGGGGGTCCAGGCACACCAACCATCCCTCTTTCTGGTGACAGAGAGGACCCACATTCATGATCAGTCAAAAGATCACCCATCTTAAGGGTAAGGTGAACCTCCTTCTTCATCACTCACCAGTCATGAGGCCGAGGACACGTTCAGCCACCTCCTGGGTTTTGAATCCGAAGTTGCCAAGACCTGGAGCTCCAGCAGGTCCTGGTGGACCAGGAGGACCAGTAACATACTTCCGCACATCCTCTCCTGAACACAAATATAAATTATTTGGTACATGTTTTGTCAAGAGCTGGGTATCAAACAAACACACTTGATGAACTCGAGTAAATCAATCCCTCCATCCAGCATCTGTAACGACTTATACTTCCACCTATCCTGTAGGGTCAGAGTCAGACTTAACCATCGACAAGTTAATCACAGGGTGGATACATGGAGACAGACAACCATTCACACTCACATTCTTACCTACAAGCTTCACCAATTCACACGGACTGCAGCAGGAAGCTGGACCCAGATGGAACCCATTCTATCATAGGGAGAACACAAACTGTCTTCACAGTAAGGCTGCAGGTTGGGATTCAATCCCTCTTGCTGCGCCTCGCAGCAAAAGTGCTAATTATGAATATGAATGGATAATCCTTCATCCCAAGCATTCCAGATCAAATTCATAATTCATATAAAAATACTGCTCTCTCCAGATTCATCTTCCCTCAGAATGATCAAGAAATGATTCTCTCATATGAATTATCTTTACCAGTGAGAGCATGATTCCTACCCGAGACCTCTACAGGTGTGCTGTGGGATCTGGCACCAAGACTAGGGCTTTAAACGATTCATCGATCTGGATCGGTATATCGGTCTGCCGAACAACGATCGAATCAAATCGATGGAAAATCAAAAAGGTTTTTATGATACACCTTTATTTTTAAATGACTACCTGCACTTGCCTTCAGTGTTTCCCAAACACAGGCTCCCTTCCCTGTCAGCACACAGACCTGCGGACCAATGGGAACAGCAAGAGGCTGCAGTTTCATTTTGTCCTTTTATTCTTGTCTCTTTGGACGTTAACGTTCACTTTGGCAGATAACCCCTTCTTCAAATGAGTGATAAAGACTTCCAGGTGCAGTCTGAGAGTTTACTGCCGTACAACGATGTGTAAAAACAATTAGCGCTTGGTCCGTTTGCTTAATGCTAACATTTTGTGGGAATTGCCATGTACATGCTAACGTAGTTAGCCTTGCCGGCGCGACCATGATCACATAATGAATGAATATGTACAAATAAACTATTTCAATAAACGTATTTTTGTCAGTGAAACTTGTAAAAAGAGTTTTTGTTACTGAGATACGGGATTCAAACATAGAACAAATTAGTAAATTTAATCAAAATAATTTCCACAGGAGACATTCATTTCAAGTGGCTGTTTACAGAAAACCCCAGCCAGTAAACAAATGTATACAGTTATGTTCATACTTTAAAGGTAATCAGGGGTCCTTAATGTTAAATCATAAGAAAGAAAGAAAATGTTGTAACTGAACATGAAAATGTGTCACTTTACAGTGAAACACACGACGTTCCTTTTGTTATCATTTTTTCTTATTGTTATTGAGGGCCCTTCTTAAAGACATTCCAGCAATAATAAACTGCCCCTGAATCGAATCGGATCGTAATCGTATTTTGGCAGACTTTGTGATATTGGGAAATATCGTACCGTTGTCCAAAGAATGGATATAATTTCGTATTGTGATGGAACTGGTGACTCACACCCCTCACCAAGACTCATCCGCAGAAGAGCCTGTAAGTCCTGAGGTGGGTCCTCCATGGATCAGACTTGTTCTTCCAACATATACTACAGATGCTCAATTTGACCGAAGAAGAATAATTCAGGTAACCAATTTGCACCTTGAGCTTGTTGTCGTGTTGCTCTGTGGAAACATAGCCCTGTAAAAAAAAAAGGGGCCAGTACCATTTGGCAGTACTGTTCCCATGAATGGATGAACTTGGTGTGTAACAATGTGTAGGTAAGCGGTTTGCCTCAAAATGACAGGCAGGAGTCAAAACCTCAAAGCAGAATATAGTCCCAGGCAACACAGTGCCTCCCCTGGCTCGTCTTCTTCAAAAAGGGAATTTTAGTGGTAAATTGACACAATCGCACCTGGCTATCAGCATGATGTTAAGGACAATGTGATTAATGTCTCACCTTAGTCTATACATGGTTCAGGTCTAATGCTAACTTGTGAATTGCCGGTGCCTTCGGCTGTGAAGAGGGATCAGCATGGTCCCTCTGACTAGTCCATGGCAGCCCCATTAGCAGCATGTTGTGATGTCCTGTGTGGGTTTTTCAGCTATTAGTGCTGGAAAAGCTACTCTGTGGGATCAGACAACAATCCTCAGGCACATCCCCACTTTCATTAGTCCCAGCCACTGCAGACCAGGAACACACAGGAAGACCTGCAGGTCTGGAGATGCTCTGACCCAGTCCTCTAACCATCACTATTTAGCCGTTATCAAAGTCACTCAGAGCTTCGTGCATTTCCATTTCTCTTCCTTCCACCACATCCACATCAGGACAAAAAACTCACTTGCAGCCACCAACTGACAGGTGCCACGGTAACAATGTTATTCTATTATTCTGACTTCACTTGTCAGTGATTATAATGTTTTCGGTTCAGATATCAAGGTTCCTAACTGATTGAAATGACACAGCATCAAATAAGAGACATCTTTATAAGAAGTAAATGGATTGTACTCATGAAGCACTTTTCTAGCTTTCTCAACGACGCAAAGAGCCAAACATTCACACAGGGATGATAGACGCTGCCATGCAGGCCCCACCTTCTCATCAGGAGCTGTAACCATTCACACCATCATTCACACAACAATGGAACAGCCATTGGGAGCAACCTGGGGTTCAGTATCTTGCTCAAAGACACTTCAACATATCGACTGCAGAGGCTGGGGATCGAACCACCCACCTTCAGATAAGTGGACGACCGCTCTACTGAGCCACCGTGACCCCGAGGTTATTCTAAGTACTTACTAAGTAAGTTTCTTCTTCTACATTATGCATGCTACATCAATTCTCCTTCTTCCTTGCTTGACCTTGTGATGTTTTACATGGAGGTAATGGTGCCATGGTCATGGTACCCATCATTTATTTAACTATCTGATGTTTCTTCTCCTCCAATATATGTAATAAAATGAAACTTACGTTGTAAGAGGATGATGATATCGTCGACAGACATAGGGCCAGTTGGACCTGGAGGAACAGGAAGGCCATGGGAAACACCATATCCTCTAGCTGGACCAGAGAGAGGAAGTGAGCAGTAGATTATTCTGATGTACAGGCAAGAATGGATGTAACAGTTCTATGCATTAAATAACCGGCCATACTTTGGATATAAGCTATGACTCGGCTGGCAACATCGTTGACCAATTTATCCCCTGTTGCTCCAGGAGTCCCTGGAGGACCAGGAGGTCCAGGGGGTCCTACCAGGTGTTGATTGAGGCCACCATCTGCATGTAAAAACATTTTCTGTTCTCATACACAGGTCTTAATATCATGAAAGGATCATGTCATAATGCCACAATAAATACACAGCTTACTCTGAAGGTATTCTGTAATGTACTGTCCAACATCAGTTGATCCAGACCCACGTCCATCTCTTCCGGGTAGACCAGGTGGTCCAGGTTGGCCTGGGGGGCCCGGTCTGTATGAGTCTCCTGGTTTAAGATACATATTGTTTAATACAATTTTATGTTCATGTAGGAAGACAAGTCTATCTAAACAATAATTAGCAATGTAATGTGACCCTTTAGCACTTTATCTAACGTTGCTCTCTCCAAGAATTAAGGTTAATTCTTAAAAGATGATTGTAAGAATTTAGCATTGAATGCCTGAAACGCTGCTGCAGAGAAACATGGTTTATACAATGTCCATCTTATTAAAAAAGTTTTTTTTAACCCAAACCTGGTTCCCCGGGACTCCCTGGAAGACCTGGTTGGCCTGGTTCTCCTGAAACAATAATCATTATATAATATCATGTCTGCATCTGAGGTTTCTAAACACTATTATGTGCGCAATAGTTTGCAAACTTCTCACCTTGGAAACCTTGGATGCCCCGGGGACCTATGGACAATGAAGGACCAGATGCATGAATTCATTAAATAACCCATTATATAAAATCAACTATTTTGTAAGACCCTTTGCTGGCAGAAGTATCTGGCATACCTGCTGGACCCTGTGGGCCCGGAGGTCCTGGTGGACCAGCAAAAAAGGTTTCTAAGACAAAGCAGGGAAAAGCAGATCAAATATAACGCCCTAATTGGACGAATACAGCACTTAGCTTCGTAAATAACATTAAAAAAATTAACACAGCTTAAAGCAATACCTGCAAAGAGAACTGAATAAGAGTGTAAAGTCAAAATGTGTTTCTTTAATAAAAGTAAGACCTTGTCCAGTCTCATTGCATCTTAAATGAGAATGATGTCACCAACCTGAGGTAGGCACAAAGCTGCCGGGTTCTCCTTTCTCTCCTGGAAGTCCAGGTAAACCTGAGAGCATGGCAACGTTTTACCTTTTCACTCTGCTTGCCTTCTGCAAGCAGGGGGCATGTAGATAATCGGTCAAACAGAATATCTACCTCCGTCTCTGGTATGAGAAACCTGTTTACCTGGTGATCCGTGAGTACCTCTGCGTCCTGGAGGACCCTGTTTACTCTCACCTAAAAAAGAGGAAGTGCGAAAAAATTTTAATGATCACTAGTCACTGATCTTGCTCACTGTTCCAGTTGTTTGGGAATGACCTCATATCTCACAAATAGCAACCGTCATACCTGGATGACCGGGTGCTCCAGGAAGCCCTGGTGGTCCAGGTGGACCAGGCTGTCCAAGCACTGAAGAAAGCCCTGGCAGAAATGAAAGGGATGACATAGCAGTTTGTATGACTGTATCGACCACGCCATTCTTTGTAGTACCACCAGATGGTACCATAGTGATAAATGAAGAAAGAGTGATACTCACTGTCCACATGGCTGGCACTGATGGGGTCTGAACCTGAAACACTGATACCAGGCTCACCGGAACTCCCTCGCTCTCCTCTCTCACCTTTTTCTCCCTGTTCTCCTTTAGGACCTAAATAATTATGGAGACTTCCCATCACAGTGATAAAACAATATGTTCAATTTAAAAAAAAAAACCTTCAGAGCCCGGGCATGTGCTAAAAAAAATTAATAAAATGCACACCGGTAAATTCACAGCGGTAAAATGCAACGTGCGCTTAAGTTGTTCACACACACGTATAAGTAAATACGAATTGTGCTTGAATTAAATAGCAACTGCCTTCACGCCCTCCTGATGGCCTATTTGACATTATTTTACTACTTATAAAGCACTTGTTTGCGACTTATTAAAGCGCTAGTTTGCGACTTAGTGATGCGTGTGTGTAACTTACTTTAGTGTGCGTCCGACTTATTTAAGCCGATTTACAAATCACGTTTGCGACTTACTAAGGCATGTGTGCGCGACTTACTAGAGTGTGTATTTGCGACTTACAAAACATGTTTGCGTCTTACCAAAGCGGGTTGTGCGACTTACTAAGGCATGTGTGTGCGACTAACTAAAGTGTGTATGTGCGACTTGCAAAGCACTTGTTTGCGACTTATTAAATCGTGTGTGTATGACTTACTATAGCTTGTTGTGCGACTAAAAGCCCGTTTGCTACTTACTAAAGCATGCCTGTGCGCGACTTCCAAACATGCTCGCGACTTCCTAAAGTGCACATTTGTGACTCACTAAAGCAAACACGTGCGACTTACTTACCAAAGCATGTGCGTTTTACTAATATGTGCATACGTTTAGATTTTTTTTTCGTCCATGTCCTTTCCTAGGCTCTGTAAAATCCTAACATCCAGTTGATTCAACCTGGATGCTTGACATGGGCCATGATCTTGTAGTTACCAGGTGATCCTGAAACACCATCTGGACCAATTGGGCCAGAGCTACCAGTGGCTCCAGCAGGACCTGGAGGCCCCGGTGGTCCAGGTACGGTCACAGCATCAGAGCCAACTAGAAGTGAAGAAAAAAAATCCACCACTGTATTTCCCAAAGGCTTCAAGTCAAATGCACAGAAAAGGCCACATAAGTTCAACTGATCTCCTGACCTGAAGCGATGATTCGACCAGGTAGTCCCGGCTCACCTGGAAGACAATTTCTGTGAAACTTCAGAATTATGCTATTAACAGGTGAGCATTAAGGTTAGTTATTCTGATCAAGCTGTGAGCAAATACTGCCTACACTGCAGTGCAGACTAACACCAGCATTTAGCTGGTCAGTCAATGTTAAACTCAACTTTGTGGGGTGACCAAATCTATCAGGGCGGCCCAGTTCCTTCAAAAGTCCAGTGTGTAGGATATAGTGGCATTTAAAGGTTCCGGAGGGCAACCATTAGAATACACCTCAGCTCATGCCAAGGTGGCCTTCAAGTGTCAAAACGATGTAACCATCGACAACCACATCTAGGATCCTGTCATCCTGTCAGTGAGGTTCCCTTTGACAAATACAGTCAGACATTGTATGAAGTTATTCATTCTGTAAAAATGATATCTCAAAGCTTTCATGTATGAAGAGGAATCTGAAGCTGAATAGACAAAAAGGGTCTGAATGCCTTGGGGTTTACATGCACCGCTGTTGCTACTACTACGGTTTTAACTGCAATCCATTTCTACTACTATAGCGGTCAACATCAATGGTTTTATTTTTGTTACAACTACTTTGTGACACAAATTCTCTGCAGACCAGATCGTTCGATTATACCAGCGCTCAACGCAGCCTGGCCTTCGTAGACCTGGGTCCTTATTTATAAATGTTGCGTATGCACAAAAACGTCCTATGCCACGTTCAACGTAATATTTGGAGTTGGGAGAAAGTGCAGTCCTGATGTGTCAAGAAGGGCTTCGGCGTAAAAGTCATAGAAGATACCCATATAGACTTCTTGCAAGGAACAACTGGAGGGATTCGGGGAAGGTTAGTTGTATATTTCCGAAACGAGGGGGAGCTGTAGCTTCCAAAGGCTTCAGCCATAATTTCAAAACCGTTGTTTGAATTTAGTCCAAACTTGGTGCATTAAAACTGACTCGAGGAGATCGATGGTTCATACGTCGGGTTTTACTTTAGTAGTTCTTATATTATTCACTGCGGGAGCTCTTTTACTAAAAACTACTGTGGAGTCAGGGGGATTGCTTGTACAACGAAGGAGATTTGGGACTTTTCAGAGATATAGCCTTGTTTTCCGGGAGGACAGCATAGGCCCAGTTATTATTATCAATTATTATTATTAATTATTATGGGAAACTCAGGAGAAGACAATGGTTTGAGCGAATGTAATAAATAAAAAATAAGCAATGTGAATTTGTTAAGCAGTAACACAATATGTCCATTAGTGGGCAGTGACGTGGTACCTTGGAGACCAACATCTCCAGGAAGTCCAGGTGGTCCTCTCCTACCAGGAAGTCCCATCAAACCTGTGTCACCTGCAATTAATAGAGGGAGTCTAACTTACTAATTCTTATCTCAGTGGAATCATGAAATTGAAATCTATGTAGTAATTTTTTATGTCTGTATAGCTTTTGTTTTTTTAAACTAGAAAATATCTTGTACCTGAGTTGCTGTGACTAAAATCCATCCATCTTACAGCATATTAAAACACACACATGAACCATCATCACCATGTCAGTAGCTATCTGACATGGGTTTCTTTACCGTGACAGTGAAGTTAGGTAACTTTAAATATGCTGCAATCCTCAATTATATCACTGCTTCTCACAGCTTAACAAAGGAATGTCAAATTTTCTTCGGTATTTTATTATTACCAATCTCTCTACTCACCTATTGGTCCCTTAGATCCCTTTGGTCCAGTGGGGCCTTGTAGCCCAGGTTTTCCTGGTTCACCTTTAATTGTGAAAACAGAAACCATTAAAACAAAATCTCATAAGTAGCTCTAACCTTTCATATTATACAGTAAGAGCAATGAAAGTACGGGAAATATTATAGAGAAGCTCTGTACAAAAGGGAAACTTCTGTTGGTCACTTCTTTAGACATTACATTTGTTTGACTGTTTCTTTTAGAGTTTACAAGTGGGTGAAAGAACTGGATTGATTTTGGGAAAGGTCAGTTTTATATTTCTGACACAAGGGGGAGCAATCTCCAAAAGTTTTGAGGAAATACTTTCTCAACCAATGATCTGATTTAGTCCAAAATTGGTGCATATGAATCAACTAGGGAATGTCTTCCCTGTATGTATCATATTCTACACAAATATTTAAAATCTTACTCACAATGCAGAGCTTATATTATTTGTTTCCTTTTCTTTTCTTTTTTTTTACAAAAACGCTGTTTTTCAAGAAATCACTACCTAATCCTTGGTCAGATTTAGACAAATTTTGGTGAATATGAAGCGACTTGAGGAGATCTATCTTGTTTTATTAAATTCAATTTGTTGCAATAGTTAACATTTTACTTGCTAAAAGGGGCTTTTTGAAAAATACAGTTTTTTTTACATAACTTGCCAATTAATCTGAGGAGTTCTTGTGTAACAACAAATGTAGTACAAGCAGTGATTCATGTCTTTTCTTTGTGCCCAGGAGCTGTGTGTCAACATTCATATCTGTTTTTATCGACCCCTGCTATTCGGGCTAACGCCATTCTCAGCCAAACCCAGCCTCCCCCATACACCCCATCAGCCAGCCGCTATCCCTCCCCCATTCTCCCACACGATGAACCCATTACTAAAGCTGTACACTGAATCAAACAATTCAAAAATATGTATACAGATGGAATGTTTAGTTTGTGTAAGCAGAGAATGAGATTACAGCCAATAAAGCTCACCTTAAAAATCATGTTTTCCAAATCATAGTAAAATGAGTAAAAGTTTCAGAACATTTGGTAAAGCTATGAGAGATATCCCTGAACAAAAAAAAAAGAAATGATGGCGGAACAGATGGACCTACTGACGACTTTATCCCAAATATATTTATGTCAGTCGGATAACGACGTAGGAACTCGTGTTCATAACTGAATTTAAGTTTTCAGATCATTAAAACGCCTTTGTTCAGGTCCGACAGTCTTAGTTGAGGAAAAGAAGCGGAATAGCCACTGTGTTAAGAATTATACAATACAAAAAATTAAACCCAGCTGAGGCTGACGGGAATGTCATTAATTGATGTTGATTGATGATAAAGAACAAGGTATTAGACAAATAAATAATTTTGTGTGCCAGCTGCTCGTGGCCCACAAAATAGAATATTGATATGAAATAAAACAAATAATAGATGAATTACCCCAATGAAATCCCAACACATGCTTTTGACAATTTTTTTTTAAAGTCTTCAAGCTGTGCATAAATCTTTCATACAGTTGGGTCATCAGTTCTCCTTCTTGGGGATTTTAACTTGCACATCCACAACAGTTTCTGTGAAACTGCCTCTGAATTCCTGGACCTGCTACACTGCCTCAACCTCACTCAACACATCAACTTCCGTACTCACAGTGTGAGTCATGCCTTGGACTTGGTCTTCTCCACTGGTCTCACAATACATCAACTCTCCTCTCTACCACTACATCTCTGACCACCTGGAAATAATCTTGGACACCGTCCTCCCCATCCCTAGAGAGAAAGGCAGAAGATCCTTGAGGGGCATCAAATCTGTCTCCCCCCCTCAGCTCTCTCAGTCACGTCTACTTTCCTTCACCCGCTGTCTGAAGTTCCCTCTGATCTCGTAAACTATTATAAAAAGAAGTCTCCTTCAGACTCTCAGCTCCCTGGTTTACCCCTTGTAATCACCAGCGTGAACAACTACACAAGAAAATGGGTCCAAATGTTCAACTCAAACCTTTCTCGCATCACCTCCAAAAGCATAAAGATGCTCTCAACGCTGCCCGGTCCACCTACTACTCACAACTCGCTCACTCTGGCTCCAACAACCCCAAGGCTCTCTTCTCCACTGTCAACAAACATCTCAAACCCAGTGACAACGCATCCAGGTCCATCACAGGCCCCATCCTCCACTCAGGACCAATCCCCGGACCTGGGGTGACAGAGTCTTCTCTGTAGCCGTCCCTTCCCTCTAGAAGTCCCTAGCCAAACATGTCAGAGACTGAACTGACCCCTAACATTCACTACTTACCAGCATCACTGCTCAAGATTCACCTGTTCAAATATACTTTTAATGTCCAATCAGTCTTCTGGTATTTGTTATGTGAGCTGTTTATATTTTTACCTTTAAATCTGATACCGATTCCTTTTTTGAGATTAAATGCATTATTATTATTATTATTATTATCATTAGTATTATTATCAGTATCATTATTATATTCATAAGATCTTAAATAGAACCTTTTGCTCCTGGAGCTCCTGCTTCACCCTGGAAACCCTTTGGACCTGGAGAACCTGCAAAAAAATATCCCAGAATTAAGAAAAGACTGGCAGTGGTTTGTAAATGGATGAAATATTCAAAATACAGGTGTGGCATTAGATGATTTGACCTACAGCTACATCACAACCCTGATTTACCTTTTGGCCCCACAGGTCCAGTAGTGCCAGCAGGACCAGGACGTCCTGAATCACCTTGAGATCCTGTCAAAACCAGTCTTCGTTATATTGGGTTCAAAGAACATTCCAGAATTCAACATTGGTCAAACACATGTCCTACCTTTATCTCCAAAACCTGGGGGTCCAGCCTCTCCGCGGGGGCCCATCAGTCCCTCTCGGCCCCTCTGGCCTGGTATTCCGTCTAAACCTGGATCACCTGTAGAGAAGACAGAGTGTCCCTGTTCTCTTTTCGCCTTAGTCCCTTTGCACTCAACAATAAAATCATCGCAACACTACCTGCAATTCCCTTGGGTCCCTTTGGTCCCTCCAATCCTGGGTGACCCATCTGCCCAGAAGGACCTGTAGGAATAGGATGAATGAGTGGAGAACCCACGGACAGTAAGGTCTTCTCCACAGAGTGAATGATAAGGTTACAAGATCTTTTATCTCAGCTCTACCTGGAAGGCCAGGAAAACCGCCGTCGCCTGCAAAAGAGCAGTTCATAACTGTTGGTTCCATTTTATTGGTCTTGATTCTGTTTGGTACTCATACAAGTGTATGCTAGTCGGTACAAATAGAGGACAATCCCTCACCTTTTGGTCCTAGGAGTCCTGGATCACCTGTGAAGAAGCAGATGGCCTTGTGATAGTCATCAAAATATCTGTATTCAAATTGTTTTCCAAGATCTGCATACTTGCCTTTAGGTCCGGGATCTCCTCTTTCCCCTTTTAGTGAGTGAGCAAATTTTTCTGAAGGTAGAGGGAAAAAAAAGGTGCAACACATCGTATTCAAAGATCCACCAGGGTGTTTGTGACAGAAGAGTTGATTGGTGTTATGTCTCTTTACCTCTTACAGCATCTGAGTGGAGCTCAGACCGGACCACCTGCTGAATGGTTCTCTGCAGGGCGGCGCTATCCTGTCCCCGTTCGCCCCATGTGCCTCCCACTGGCCCAGAAGCCCCCAGGTTGATCCCATTATCAGAACGCGTCAAGGTGGATTCAGGAGAACTCTTGTCAATGTTTGAAGACTCCAGCGGCTCGACGTCATTGATGCCAGCAGATGCCGCCAAACGGCTGGCCCTGGCTGAGGCGGTGCCGGTGATGGCTTCCAGAGCATCCACGCGGTTCCTGAGGCGTTTGATTTCCTCCCCTTTGATGCCAGAGAGGAAGTGATGGACATGTGTGGTAGACTGTCTTCAGCGACTCCTGTAAAGGTTGAAGAGAAGCTGCTAGAGACCTTTTCCTACTGCCTTACCCAAAGCGATGAGTCCAAAGAGGAGACCGAGGAGGAGGAGCAGGAGGAGCAGGAGGCCAAGCAGCCACTTCCACCAACTGCACCAGGAGCAGAAGCCAAAGCCCGGTCCATCCTTACAGATATCTGAGAATCAATAGAGTTGAGAAACATGCCATCGATGAGAAGATCACTATCTGCTACATTCCTGTAGGCTGAATGTTCTGACAGGTTCCAGCTTGTTGGAATATTGGACTATTTCTTGGCTGGGTGAGAAGAATAGATTGGATGAAGTACTGTGGAGTACTCGTTTGAGCTATTTGTACTTTACCTGTGTGTGGATTTTGGTTGAGATATACACCAGATCATAAAAAAGAAGAAAACGAATAAAAAAGGTCAAATGAGAGTGTACGGTACCGGCAAGGGTGGCTTTGTCCTTGGTGGCAACTTTGAAGGTAGCAGCTTTTAGAAAATAAATAGGAAATAATCACACGTTGAAAACGAGACATAATATATGTGACGACTAAAAACTTTGTGTAAGCCTACGTTTAGCGTCTGTTTCCTCCTCCACTGCGCTGTAAGATAATTTCAGCTTCTCTCTCCTCAGTGAGTCTTCGGACCGGGCAGCTTCAAGACACAACCACGGCACACAATCATAACTCGTGGCACAAACTCAGCAGCTCTTCATACAACAGCACGAACGATAAAGGATGTTATTGCAGCAGGAGAAATGTCCCAGTTGTACCAGCAGCTCCAGCAGGTGCAGCAGAAAGGAAGGGCTTCCCCTTGTCTTTGGTCATGACAGAAGGAGCGTTCTCCTTCTCTAGTAGCACAAACCTGGAGTCTGAGGCCTCGTCACGACCGCTGGGACCGCTGGTTCTGACTGTGCCAAATAAACGACAGGATATGAACATGGAATAGTGAGAGGGATTACAGAAGGGACAACATTTCTTTCTTCATTAACAATTCTTTGACAATGAAAGAATTAAAGATTTTGAATAGTCTATATTCAAATCTATATAAATAAAGTTCTCCTTTAAGGATAAAGTTTAACTTTAAGAGACTTAAGTTGTTTACTAGGAGAAAAGATTTGTAATATGACGAGAGGGAAGTCAATATTAAGAAAGTCAGAATATCACAAAAGTCGGAATTTCAGAAGCATCATGTGGTAATTTTAAGAAAGTAGAGACATTTAAGTCCTATACATCAACAATAAAGTTATAATTTTACAAGGATAACGTTTTATTACTTGAGAATAAAGTCCTAATTTTATGAGATTAATTCTTATAGTTTGAGAATAAAGTTGTAAATCTTTATACGAAGGTTAGTCGTAATTTTACGAGATCAGAATCGTAATTTTACCAGAAAAAAGTTGCGCACTTCCAGAAAAAAGGTTGAATAGTTTGAGGATTAAGTTGTTATTTAAGGAGGATTGAGTTATAATTTTACAAGAATAAAGTTGGAATTTTCTAAGAATAAAGTCTTGTACTTCCAGATTAAAGTTTTGCAAGTGTTAGTGTTAAGTCGTAATTTCCCATGAATAAAGTCTTTATTCTATGAGGTCTTGATATTTCCATTCTTGATATTTCTGTAATGTGCAACTTAAAATGAATGCTTTATTATTGTAGAATAACAATTTCATTCCCATCAATGTGTTCTTCTATTGTAATTAAATATCTTCTTCTTTTTTTTTTGTCAATGTGGCTCTTAGGCTCCATCATATAATCAGAAACTCTTGATAAGGTGGTTGAATAAATACAGACCTGAAAGAATCCCATCAGTGTGTTTTGGAGACCCATAGAACTCATGACTAGTTGGGCTGATTCCAGTGCTGGATGCATTTTTCTGCATTCCATAAACTGTCAGGAGACAAACATACAGACACAGACAGTATTTCATTCCAGATGCTGTCAGGTCTTGTCAGTAGTTTTTCAAGATTTGTTCTCGTGACCCTTATCCATCTCATTTTCTAACTCCCAGCTCCTCCTGTCGCTCCTCTGTTCTGTGATAACTCTGTCATGTCTGATTGTCAACACCTGTGTCACGTTAACCTCTGCCTCCTCGTGCATCTAATCACTCTGCTGTCCACCTGTGCCAGATCATCATCATCATCATCATCCGATCGTGTTGTTCCTTTCTGTCGTCCGTTCAGCGTTTACTTCTCGTGTGTTCCCAGTGATTATTGGTTCTGACCTCTGCATGTTTGGACTTTGCGTTTTGCCTGCTCCTTTAGATATTGTCTCCTGACTTTGCAACAGTAAAGAGACTTTCTGTCATTTGTGTTCTGGAGTTGTTCTGGAGTTGTTCTGGATTTTGGGTCCAACTGTGGCGCCAGTCTAACAGATACCTGTATTTTCTGGAAATAATGTTTACATGTGTATATTTTGTACCAATCGTTTTACGAGTCCTTAAATACCTTTCATACGAATACATATTAACTTCCCGTTTCTCAAGTTTTAACTATTATATGTTATATTTTTGCCGTTGCTGTTTAAGGTCTGGTTTTTGGACTGGCCCCAAAAGTTGGGGATATAATGGAATCTTTATCGCCGCCACTGCCACCATTGCAGACCCTTCCTGTTAACGTGATAAATCACGTTACCATTATGGATAATATTGATAATATTCAAATGTTATTCCGCTACAGATCTAAGTGCCAAGAGGAAATATGCAAAAGGAATGAATTAACTTTCTCAACTGAAGTCTTGCTTGGTTGCCATCTTTCCTACATGTCATGCAAAGTGGTGTCTTGCTTACAAACTTTGAAACACTATCTCCAATGGTGATATCTTGTCTGGAAGTAATCAGACTTGCACTTAAAAAATTAGAAATGTTAAAACCATCTCTTACCTTAAACATTGTCTCGGTTGTTTTTGTCATGGTAAGATATTAAAAGGTCTTTACAAGGGAAGCCATGGATATTTGACGGTCCTAATAGTGGTTTTATGCCACTTTACCTATATGAGTGTTGGTTCCAATGGGAGACAGGCTAGTGGGGATGATAGCAACTGGCTTATTTTGAACCCCATACACAGGAACTGAGGGAAGAGTAAAACCGTATCATATTATCATTGCCGAGATGAGAAAGTGGATTTTTAGGCAACAGGAAAAAGACTCACCAGAGCTGGTAGCAGATATTCCACCGCTCATGGACGGAGAGGTGAACGTCAGGTTGTTCTGACCACCTCCTGTACGCGACGAAACACAGTACACTCTGTCATATCAGTCAAAGTTGAGAGACTGATAAAAGGGTCTCATTAGGAATATCTAATGAAAAAGTGAATTGATTGACGGAAAAAGTCTGCAACAATCACCTCCTGTCTACAAACACCGACACTTCCCATCATGCTCGTATGCTTGTATGACTGACCTGACTCACGGCGGGTGGAGGTAGTGGACAGCTTGTTAGGGTTTGCATTGTAAGTGTAGCTGTTGCTCGGGCCTGCAGACCAAACGCTGCCGTAGTGGTCTAGCATGGAAGATAAATGTCAGACAGACCAGTGAAGGATGAAAAACACACACAAGTATGAATTAATCCTAGCTGACGGCTTGAACCTGTGCTGGAGCTCTCAGACGCCGCCCTGGTTCCACCACCGGCTCTCTGCGATATGTTGATGGTATTGTTAGGGGACTGAGTGGTGCTGGTGGAGGTGGAGGTGGAGATGTTTCCTGGCAGCAGACGCTTCACGTCATCCAGCTCCGTCCCTGCACAGCAGAACCGATGGTGGGCATCAAACCGATCATCCTCCTGTCTCAGATCAGCCCCCACTTCACATTCAGACTGACCGATTATCATGATTACATCTCACACCGCTCTGAGAGAGCAGACGGGGGTAAAGGAATTAAACATTTTTGATACTGTATTGAAATAAGAATAGGTATGATAATCATCATCCTTTATTTTATTTTCATTATAATAATCTAACTTTATCTATGTTTTAATTTTAACTTTTCAAACCAATTTCAAGCTGCTCAAGGCGCTTTATAAGCAACGGATGGAACAAAAACAGTTAAACAGGAAGTAGAGTCCGAATGGTAACCATTTAGAGAGTAAAAGAGAAACAATGAGAGATTCATGGTTTATATGTGATTAAAAAAAAACACAAGAGGAAGAAGAGAATCGGAAAATACGGAGCTTACACACTCGTAAAGTACAGAACCCTTATATTTCTGAAGTACTTGAGATATTGCACTGAGTTCTCTTCCACTGCAGCAGATATTTAAATATGACGTCCATGAAGAGTTGTACTCACAGCTTTCTGTGGGAGTAGCACTTTGAAGCCGAGCTCTGATCTCACTCTCTAGAAAACAGAAAAGATGGTTAATCGAATGTTTGCAGAGCTTTTAACTTGTAATCCTGGTCGGCTTAGTAAAAGTCAACATTTTACCGATATGAGATTAAATGTGCTGTGAAAAAGTACTGCACTCGGATTTTTGTGTGTATCTCTGGCTAAACTGGGTCGGATCTTAAGACTAAATTTAACATTAAACAACCAGAGACTTAGATAGAAATTGTATTTATAGAAGCATAAAGTTTATCTAAGATGATGGCGCATAGATCTCACCAGTAGCACACTATGCCAAAATCAAAAGAAATTCCAGAGTTGATGAGGACGAAGGTGATTGAAATCCATCAGTCTGGAAGGGGTCCCAAAGTTATTTCTAAGATTCTGGGACTCCACAGATCCACAGTGAAACACATTAGAAGACCTGGAACAAAAGTGAACCTTGGCAGAAGTGGACCAACTTCCAAAATTCCTACTAGAGTACAACGAAGGCGGATTCCTGAAGTCAGAAAAGATCTAAAGAAGACGAAGAAATGTAAGCCTCGCTCACCGTAATAAAGGTCACTATTTGAAAGACACCGGACGACTGGGTCACGCAGCATCTAAACAATCATTTCAAACTTGTATCTTGGCTGTTTGAAGATCGTACACAGTCTCTTCTGAGATGTACACAAATATATACTTTTCACCGCAGAGTGTGTGTGGTTGCTATGGGATGGGGTCGTTTACCCCTGCTCTGAGTTCCTCCCCTGGTGGCAGAACTTGACATTGCTGCTGAAAAGTAGGCCCAAAAGTAAAACAAATGTTTAAATTCAAGCAAACACTCAAGGACAGTATAAGCTGGATGTGAAGTAAACCTCACCATATTCCTTCCTGCTGTACTCTGGGGAGGAATTTGTGCTTGTGCTCTCTGAAACATGGTGATAAAATAGGTATTAGCTGTGAGTCAGGGTCCTGGCCCCTCGCTGACTCTAAAAAGCCGCATGAATTCATGGACCTGTGTTTCCACACTAACCATCAGAGACCTCTGAGAGAGATGACGCCATGGCGGTCTTGGTCTTCCTCTCTGCTGGGGAGTAAGTGATTTCTGAGGATGATTCTCCCCTCCCTTCCTCCGATCCTCCTGAGCTGTAGCTGGTCTTTATCAATGATGAAGATGTCACGGCACCTTCCCTCCTTCCTTCACCTGCAAAGTTAGAAGACATTCTGGAGGACTCCTGTCCAGCAGCCCTAATCCCTGCCCCTTCACCCCCTCCACCCGAGAACTCCTGCAGCAGTCTGTTGGATGCCTCCGGGGGGCCTGTGCTGACTCCTGACCGCCGGCGGGATTGGATCTGATATCCTCCTGACGCAGCTCCTCTGTCTGTAGAGATCACATGGACATGACATGAAGAGGAAGGAGCCTCATTAGGACGACTTACAGAGATGATAATAATAATAATAATATATTTAATTTAGATGATGATAATCTGTAAAAACATGTCAAACCTAGGCATAAAAATAACGGGAAAGAAATGTTTTAGATATGTTAACCCTTTAATTTCCTCACCAAGAAAACTATAGGAAAATGATTTCTTTGCATATTGTATTCGTTCGGGGCATTAATTAATTAAATATTTTAGACACTCTAAAGTTTACCATAAAAACATTGTTTAGTCACGTAAGTTTTTAAACAGTAAAAAAAAAGATCAGACCAAAAATCCAACTTATAGAGTAGGACCTTCTCAATAGCCATGGTTAATGCTTCCTCCTTTGTAGTCCCTTTGACCGTAGGTGTCCCTCAGGGCTCCGTCCTTGGCCCCTTAATCCTTACCATATACATGCTGACTTTGGGTCACATTATAAACAGGTACAGACGTGTTTCACACATTTTTCAATTTTAATTTTTACTCGAATGTTTTCAACTTAACTGTTGAGCAGAACATCAAAGGGTTATGGATGTACAGTATTTCCTGGTTAAAAATTCAATATTTTATAATCCCTTATTGTTTTAAAAACTAGTTGAAAACTGCAATTACGAAAGCGTATGAACTAAATGAAGACTTTGTCACACTGTAGATCAGCTCTGGTCATGCTTCACCTCATTCACCACGAGCTTCACACCTCCTCATCACCCGCATCAGTGTCATTTGAATCCATCTCAAATCCACTTCCTCTATTTTGACGGCACCGGCACTTCCTGCACACTGTAGATACTTTTTGAAACAAACCAAATAGAAAGTGTTCAAAGCGAAAATGTTTACAAGACGGCGGTGAGAGCAGCTCTGCTGTAGGGTTAAGAGACAGCGGCTCTGTGTCTGTAGAGTTGAAGATGTTCCGATGTTCTTTGGGAGTGAGGAGGATGGTAAGGATTAGAAAGGAGCCCACAGATGGGAAAGCCCAGGCTGGATATCTTGGAGACAAAGTAAGAGAGGCCCGATTGAGATGGTTTGGACATGTGAAGAGGAGGGATAGTGGATCTATCGCTAGAAGGATGCTGGAGAAGGGGAAGAAATGGAAGACCAAAGAGTTTTCTGGATGTGGTGAGAGAGGAAATGCAGTTGGTTGTTGTGACAGAGGAAGATGCAGAGGATAGGGCAAAGATGGAAACTTCAGTGGTGACAGTTAAAAGGGAGCCGCTGATTAAAGTTTGAAGGTGGATCATACGCATTTATTCTCCATTACAAAGCTTAACAATGCTATAAATAAGAGGGTTGTTTTGACTTTACAACCGTAGGCCTCTCACGGTTAATCAGAAAAACACATTTGTGTTTTTTGGCTCATTCCCTGAAGACACACCTTTTCACAGGCCTCACTGACGATGCTGAGAAAGATCTGAATGCAGGTTCAACCTCATAACTGCACCTACGAGGTCAATATTGGACACATAGTGAGCACCCATTTCAAATATCTTTGCAGTGAACGTTCTGAGGGTAGGAATGTGGCGAGCACATTCCTCATTAGTGTGTTTGGACCTGCCCTGTTACTTCTATAAATCATTAGCAGCTTCCACTCCAGGATGAGATTTATGACATTCAAACATGGTGTACAGTGCGATTACTGCTGCTGCCAAGACTAACGATCCGTCTAGACTCAGAAAAAAGAAGCTGTAGCAGACAGGGGCGTGAGTTTTCACCCGTTTGTTTATTGGTAGATTGGTTTGTTAGCTTAATTAAACCATAAGATTGGTCCTTTATAATGTGAACCCCCCAGCTGTGGAATTCATCTCATCCAAGCAAACTCATTATCCTTTTTAACATCTCTTAAAACAGACTTTTATTGTGTTTATTATTGTTGCAATCATTGTAGCTGATGTGCAAAGCACAGAAGCACACTGACTATTTTTCGGCATACTTTTTTCAGTCTTATTTCGCCACTAGTCCTTTAGCATTGAAAGCACAAGCGCATGACATACATCAAAATGTGCGACTTTACAGAGAATGGAGTGCTGTTACTTTCAGTGATGAACTGCAAAACTGTTTTTTGCGAATGTACGCAGCACTAGCCACCTTCTCCAGTCTCTGTCTCCTCTTTTCACCCAACCCTCACAACAAACTGTCCAGCAACTATCACCTCCGTCCAGAACGTGAATGTTGTTGTCTTTAAATCAGCATCCCTTGTCCTTGAGATGCGGAGGGACTGAAGAGTCCTTCAACGATGACCCAGATGAATGAAAATCTACTACACAAACATTTCGCCCAATCACCAAGAACAATAAACAGGCTTTAAATCGCTTACTGATCTGAGAATCTGGTTCTTTGCGAATAATTTTCTGTGAATTAATAGATAAACTCCAGATGCTCTGAACCAGTGTCTTTCAATCCACATCCCACATGAATCATGAATTATTATTGTTTTAGCTACAGCCATCTACATAGTGGTCTCACTGGTCTTGCATAGCATAAACCGTTACCCCCCCTCACTGAGGAGGTGAAGTTCCTCACTGGTCCCCCAACTTATAGGATAGAAATCCACTCATCGATAATAATAATAATAATACATTTAATTTAACTCCTATATTCAGTTGGTTTCAGTAACAAGGAAGTTTTTGATCACACTGTTCAGGTGAAAGAAGCAGCAAGCCTCCAGCTGTCTTTGGGTCAGAACCCCAGATCAGTAGCTGAATAGGCATTAGATTTTAGCATGCTATGTGCACCGTGTGGGCTGGGAAGATCTGTCTCTTCATGGGATATTAGTTTGTGGGGCAGCAGATGGCAGAAATTACTCTTTTGGCTACTGTAGCCAAAAGAGTAATTTCCTGTCCTACTGGTCCCTTTTGGCCAAATGAACCTTCTCAGCGACAGGATACGACTCTACCCTGTCCTCTGGTTTGAAGCCACACTGCTTAGGAGCAACAGTTCCATTATTCTACAAGCCTTTGTTGCTGGTGTCCTGCTGGAAGAACTGACGAGTTGAATTTAGATGTTTGAGTTAGAGGAGGTCATGTTGGACTGTTTGTTTGTTTGTTTGTCTGAAAATTACCTCAACTGGAACTGTCAATAGAGTTTAATGAACATTTCTAAGTAATAACAAAATTAAGTATGCAGATGTGGACGGGCACCAATGATGATCCCGCAATATTTCTGAACTTATGTGTAGCATGTGTTCTGGGGAGCAGATGGGAACAATCCCTGTTCTTTTTTTTAGAAAAAAATCTGGATAGGAAGGTAATAAATCATCAACAAGTCAATATCATATACAAGTCAACTCTTAGAGATTTGAACATCGAGTTAAAATTAAATATTTTTAAAAAAAGAAGACAAAAAGGAATTTATTTATTTGGTTACTTGTTCTGTTAAACTAGAAGTCAAAGCTTACAAATAAGGTGTTTTGAATTTTGGTAGCATTTTATTGCTGCGGTGGCTAGCTGCTTTGCGTCTTAATTCAAGTTAATGGGAGGCAATAGTCAATAATGATTAATGATTAACAGTTCTTTGCTGGTTTTTAGAAACTAAAAGGTTCTTTCATTTTCTGCCATGTATTTTTGTCACTTGAACCTTTAAACCTGAAAGGCCATCTGTAGCGCAAGTTTGTCCGTTCAAGGCTACTGCACAAACATGGCAGCACAAAAACTCATCCTCCGTGAAAGATGTCCTCTCCCTGATGTTGATATGAAGATCTCAGGTAAGCACAATGATTCTGAGTTACAGGTAATAATGCCCTCTTAAAAAATATCACTTATCCTTAGATTAATTCCAAGACCTCCACTTGAATCCTTAACAATGAACTCTTAACACTAACCTGTGTTGACCAGTGTTGTATTTAAACAATTGTGAGAGATACTGTAGCTCTGTCTGTAAAGTTATTCCCTCTATCAGTAATGTCGTTTTTAATTCCATATAGAGTGAACCAGCAGAGACACAAAAACTCTGTACTTGTTGAATTACCCCTGACAATTCTCTGTGTAGATGTTGATAATGTGTGTATTTCTATTTTATTATTATTTTATTATGTTCTATTAAACACTGAAAAGTTCACTTTTGCTGCATAGAATCAATAAAGTTGAGTACATTTGATTCTTAAAAGTCATCAGCCTTTATCTAAAAATTCTTTAATAGAAACTCATTAAAAGCCCTTTTATTAAAATTTTTTAGTTCTGCTATGGGACATCAAAGAAGGTGCTATAACCTACATGTCATAAGCAATAACTTCAAACCACAGGCTGACACTGATATGATCCTTATTTTCCAATCATGATTATGAATGCCTCTACAAGTGACCTGAGACCATTCAATAACAGTTGAGACATAAACCCTTTATAGCTACTGCTATGACTAAAAGTTTTATCACACGTTTACATCTTCAGAAAATAAGCCGGTCTTTCTTACCTTTTAGCCCGTTTGCCAAAAAGTAGTCCCTCCCTCCCTCGTGCGTCCCCCAGCAGTTAGAAACGTTATCGATCTATCCCGTTCACTAAACGGTAGTTTATAAAGTTCCCCCGCTGATTGAATATGCTGCGCTGTGGTGAACATGGAGACTTTATGTTTTATCTTTGTCTGACTCATAGTTTCAGTCGACAAGTTCCGACAGAGCGAGAGGGACCACCAAACAGCCCATGACAGAAGCACTCTTTGGATAACACAGGAAAAATAGCCCTGGGCTCCATGAATGGAAGAGTGGTATGAAAACATTTACTGCTGCACCGCTTTATCACTAATACCTGCTGTGCTTCTGAAAGTGCAATCTTGTTTCTTTTTCTGTGAAAATGAGGTGAACGCGCTCATTGAATTTCAAAAAGGGCGCGATGTTGAATCGCAAAGAAAAATACGGCATAAATATGCGGAAACCTTTTGTTTGGAGCATGGACCTGTCGGATGGGAGCATTATGATTCTGCAGCACACATTCCTCACTCTGAGGATCCGCATACATTCTCAAATAATGCTTTATTGTGGAAGGGATTGGCACCAAGCAGTCATGAAATCGTTCTTTCTGTAGATCAAATGAATTCCCCTCTTGCTAGCATTTTCAACTGGATGGTGCGAAATCAAATCATTGCATCCTTTATCATCAGCCTATGTTGTTTGACCCGGAATGAGCCGCACGACTTTTGGACTTATTTGGGGTTCGTTTGGCGTCATTTATCATGCTATGCACAGGGGGGGTGCAAAGACCGATCAGCAGCTCTTGGACAACCATCGGGCAATCGGGTAGATGTCCGAAATTCTGGTCTGCTGTCCCAGTCGTACAGTTGAAGCAGAGGCGCAATTCGAGGCAATGCATTTTTTTTTTCACTGCAAGTGAAAGACGTAAGTGGTTACTGAGTGTCTGAGTTGCCATGGTGACACAGCGACACAATAGGTAATCGTAAATTAGAAAACGAAGTTTGTTGCTGGTACTAATTGCACAGCAAGGGAGGAAAAGAAAGTTTCCTTTGCACCAAAGATGGTGGATGTTCTCTTTTGAGTTCTGACCAGGACAGGATATTTACAAAACCAGACATCACACACAGGTATTCTCTCACTTCTTTTCATGTACTTATTTTTTGGAGCAAACAACGAAGAAAAGGATTGATAAGAGTATTGATAAGTATTGGTATGGACGAGCAGCACTGGTATCAGTTGTGATAGAATCATTACGATACCTATCACCAACCAGTATGTCTGAAAGGCAAAGGTTGTGAAATAGGTGTATAAAAGATATCCATGCCAACATTTTATCTAAAACACGCCATCTCTCTTTATTACAGTTTTTTTAATGTTCCGCGGTTGTTTTTCATTTGGAACCGTGGAGTTATTTATATCCTCTCCCTGCTGGAGGCCTTGAGGCAAGTGGGCCAAGATCCACATGTGCCAACAATGAAACATACCTGACATACCGGGTTTAAAGGCCATTCCATCATTTTGGTCCTGAACGGTTTTCTAAAGCAGGTTGAAGAGTGAACATAGATAAATAGTCATAATAGTAATAGTACAGCCCCCACCCCCGTACTAGTAGTCATCCATCACATCCGCATCAAATGTCTATATCCAACAAACATTGCAGAGTCATGGGGGGCTGCACACAGCTGAGAATAGGGGAAAGGTGAGGTATACCGTGGACAGCTCGCCATTTTACAGGTAATAAAATGATGATCAAGCACTTTTCCGGGAAAAGCAAAAATTGCTTCCCACATTATGAAAGGTTTCCAGAATATTGAAATTACAAATCTCTCTATGATGAGTTAAATGTGAGCCTGAAGGGCACATACACCTATCAGCCATAACATTAAAAACACCTGCCTATTATTCTATAGGTCCCACCCTTGCTTCCAAAACAGTTTTGACTTGTTGAGACATAAACGCCACCAGACCTCTGAAGGTGTGCTTTGGTTTATGGCACCGATATTATAGCAGAAGTTACCAGTAAGTCCTGTAAAGGAGTACAGGACCAGCTCTCTGCTTAAAGGGTCCGATCCGTTCTAAAGGGTCAGCTTCCTCTGATGATCAATCTGACCAGTAGACCCTGTAGCCAAATGTAGCATCTACAACATTTGTTAACGATAGCTCTCCTCTAAACGTTGGGGTATCATTGAATCGTCATTGCATATTGCGGCCATCACAGATTTTTTTGTGTTAACTAAATCATTTTCACTCTTTTCATGGATTGTTCTCAAATTTTATACCCAAATAGATGTTATTGTGAGGAAGAACTAGTCCTACTAACTGTTTACTGGGTATGCTGCTATAATATATAATTTATATAATTTAGGTATAGAATTTAGTGGGCGGGAAAAGAATATGCCCCATGGATCTGTTTGGTTCTTACTACCATCAGAGAGTAAAATGGAAAAAAAAATAAAAAATCTTTACTGAAAATACATTTTAGAAATGTTCTGCAAGTTATTTGGCACAGCAAAGCGAAAGCAAAAATCAATCACAAAATCACAATCATGGTTAATAATGTTTGAAAGTAAAGAAATAGTAAAAAATCTGAAATTACAAAATTAAATTATGTATGCTTGGGAGAGAAAAAATATTATTTTTGGGGAGCGAGGACAGACAAAACCAACAGCCTTGCGTTGTCGACTGAAACTTTTCTTTGTCCCAAGAAAACACGTACTCCCCAGAGGTAACCGTAACTGAAATTATAGAAGAATCCTCCAGATGCCAATTGTAATCCACAGACTGAGGTCAAAAAGGGTCCATAAAAATCTCTGAGGAGCCCACCTTTATGAAGGCGCGTAAAGCTTCATAAAACTGGATGTCCACTCAGTAACTCTAAGATGGTTACAAGTCCTCTTTCTGTTATTTCTCTCTGTAACAATCCATTTTATAACCTCAAGCAAGTATTTCCTCTGCTCTCCCGCCGCCTTCTTCTACCAAATTCTTAGATATCAGATCTTTACCACGTATGGACATATCATTTGACATTTTCATGCAAACAATCAAAAACCTACATTTGGTGTCATTAATATTCCACCAATCAACCTCTTGGCTTCTAAGACTTGACCTTTTAAGACCATATCTTCTAATCCTGCCATTAAAAATAATAATAGTAATTCTGTATCAAAATTACTGTGGTAGGGTTTTGAGTGAAAGGTCTCTACAACTATTGGAATCCTGGATCCACCCCTGCACGCGGATCCACTCCAAAATTGCATACGTGGCATAAAAAAGACAGAGTTTATGAGTGTGTCGCAATGTTATGGATTATTTGTCTAAGGCACTTTGAATTGCCCTGTTTCTGAAATTTGAAATATAAATAAAATTGCCTTGTCTTAAGGGTTGAAACTCCATAAAGGTTGGAAATCACCTGAAGACCTCTTGTCCAGGCCAACACTACAACTAGACTGGCCATAAATAGACTTTACTGGGAGTTTTGTGGTGGTCCTTACAGGTGTATGTAAATCTTGATGTTATAGGATAGGAATTCAACTTTGCAGAGGTATTTAAATCGACAGATAGCTCTCTCTCTCTCTCTCTCTCTCTTCCACAATCGGCACGATCAGGCAAAGATATGAAATGTCCTGTCTTTTAAATCTGGTGGGTTCAGTTGGGTCAATTATCTCCTTTATTTGTAAAATTACAGCAAACATATGGACATTGTTGTCATATTCCTCCACCTTGTTTTCCTCGTCCTCCTCATTGTTTTTCTCCTCACCCTCCTCACAGTTGTCCTCATCCTCCTCACTGTTGTTCTCATCTTCCTCCTCACTGTTGCTCTCCTCCTCCTCCTCCTCACTGTTGTTCTCCTTTACCATTAAACATGGTCCACACTTTGACTGAGAACTTTCTGTAACAGAAAAGTAAAGGTTATAAAATATTCTGCACTGCCAATAAATAATTTATATTAAGTGTTCTACCAACTCAAATATCTTTTAGCCAGAGCAGATGTTTTGGATACTAATTTGAGGCAGTTGACTTCTTTGTTTGCTGTTCAATGTCAGACATTTCTTATAGTATAATTGGGCTCTAACCGTTTTGGTAAAATCCTAAATAGTATCTTTGGAAGACATATCCCTCCACACCAAGACAAAAAAAAACAACAATCAATCAAGTCATCATATCTTGCTTATCGTCTTCTCTTCGGTCAACTTAAGTTAAGTTTCCATGGAAACCATCAAAAATAAAATTAGAAAAAATTGCCCAGGAGAGAAACGGTGGAAAAACCTGGAACCTGATCTGCTCGATATAAACCCGAGTAGTGCTTTGGCCAAAGATCTACAATCGACTTTGTGGTCGTATGACCAGATCTGCGGCCATACGTCTTGGGTCACTAGTGAAGCGAGGGGCAGAGCTGTCCACTGAACACCGAGTGGATGAGTTGGATCAGATGGTTGGGGAATGTGAAGGACAGACCTGGCCAACCCAAACGAATAGTGAGGTTGAAACGGGATTTTCTGGAAGATGGCCCTGTCTGTGAGATCTTCATAACACACCTCCAGAGGAGCTTCGCGTCATTTCCCAGGAAGGTGTGGGCCACGCTCCATGATCTCCAGTATGCACTGGAATTGTTTGATGCCGAGTGTTAAGCGGCTGATTTGAGAGTCAGCTCCTCCAAATCTGAGGCCATGGTTCTCTGAAAGAAAATGGTGGACTATTCCCTTAGCGTTGCTGGGTGAATTGCTGCCTTGAGCAAATAGATTTGTGGACCTTGTTCTTTAGTGGTTGGAAAATGGACTGTGAGATGGACAGACAGCTCAGTGCAGCATCTGCAGTAATGCAGGTGTTGCATTGGTCCAGTGTGATTCATCAACAAATACATAATCTTCTTCCTTGTTGCCTTTTATAGGTGAAACCTTTCTAACATGGTTTTGGATTCAGTTTGCTAATTCATGTTCAAACAAACAAAACCTGACAGGGCACAGTGGGTGTCAGACCTAAGGCCCAGTAGGTCTGACACCCACAGGTGTTTTGGGTCTACTAAGGATCTGTTTTCTTACCTTTATCTCCTGACACAGCGCTCTCCTGTTTGCCACTTCTTCAACTCAAACTTCATCACACTGCTGCTCATACTGGGCAAACCTGCAGAGAACAGAGTATGAGCGCTATCTGAGCAATGTGGATGTGAAATAAACCAGAAAGTCACTTCGTGGAGAAGATACATCCAGAAAGGCATGACAAGCCTTTGATGGATGTATACAATGCCTGGAATGTGCCTCAAACCTCCATATTGTTTCCAGTGAATCAGTTAATGGTTGCATAATTAAGGGTAAAAGCAAACCAGGTGAAAGCACAACCTCCCAAAAAGGAAATAATAAACATGTTTCAGTAAGTCGTGGGATAATTTCAAGCAGAACTCATATGATTTTATCTAAATGCACTTTGTGTAATATTAATGTCTTCCACGTATTTCTGCCTTCTTCTAAGTTGTCTGACTCATCACTGGAAAATGACTAAATTAAACTAGGGGGTCATTAAAGCAACTTTGACATGGGTTAATATTACATCGTAATATTACGTACATTAATATTACATTTTTACTTACATGATCTTGGACAGTAAACATCCTGAGTCTGTCCGAATAGAAACAAAATGAGAAATTAGTTTCAGTGACATCCAAGAAATTTAATCCGCCACCACTCGAGTCGCTACAAGCATTTTCTACCTCAGCCAACGACTTTGGTGGCTTTGGTGTTTTTGTGGCGTGTTTTCACACACAAGGTGGGTTTACATGGAAACTTTTGCATTAGCGATGATTTTCCCTCTTTCGGGTCTTGTTCCTACTGAGGATGTATTTTCTTACCCTTATCTCCTGGCCCAGTGCTCTCCTATCCTTCTCCTCCTGAGCTTTGAGTTCATCCCACTGCTGCTTATACTGGGCATACCTGCAGAGAGTAGAACAGAGCATGACTCACACATCACCCTTAAAATGCCTGGAACATGCTCCATCCCTCCATACCCTTTCCCATGAATCAGTAAAGTTATGTTTTGCATAAGTACGGTAATTTTCAGAAATATAGAGATTCTGCCAATGTTAAACAAAGTGGGAAATATTCCTTGATTATCCTCTAGACATATTTCTGCAGCACAATTGAAGAGGCTCTCTTCTGACCGGTGGCCTGGTCTTGGACCACGTTTTGTGGAAATCCATGTAGCTCTGCCTTTTTACTGAATTATAGACCTCCCAAAAAAAACAGAAAATCTGCTTACAATGCCTGGAACATGCCCCGACCCCCCATAATGTTTCCTGTGAATTAGTTTGGTTATTTGTTTAGCATAAAGTTAGTCAATTTCTTAAAATTTGAACAAAGTGGGAAAATGTCACCGGATCATCCCCCACTGCATATATCTGCATAAGATGGACCCCGTATTAAAGAAATCCATCCAGTAACTTCTATTGGCTTGGTTACTGAATTACAGACCACCTAAAAAGCAAATCAGGTGAAAGTATCATTATTATTAAATATAATTATGCTTAATTTGATTTTTATCTAAGACTAATGTACTTTATGTAACATTAGTTAGTTGATTCCACTTACTTCTGCACTACATCTGTCTTCTTCAAAGTAGTCGGACTCATCCCTGGACCAATGACAGAAACATTTCTGATACATTTTAAAATCATGAGGAATGTTTCTGAATCAATTTTGACACGGGGTAAAATGACAAGGCTTTTTACTTACAGGATCTTGAATGGTAAAAAGCTTGAGTCTGTCCAAATTGAAATAAGAGTAAAAATTAGTTTGAGTGACAATTCAAGACATTTAATCAGCTCCAATTAGAGACTCGCAACAATCGCTACATCAGAGAATCCCACCCCTCCTACCCCTCTCACACCATCACATTCCGACAATGACCCCACAAACGATCCCAACACCAGCACCACCCTCCACTAATTAATGCAGAAGGTTTCCCCTCTCCTTCCTTCTCACCCAAAAACCCCCTGATGCACTTGAGCCACTACAGTTCGCATCCCAGGAGAAGGTGGGAGTCAAACGCCATCATCTTCCTGCGGCTCAGAGCCCACGTCCACCTGGACAAGGAAAGCGGTGCTGTGATGATCATGCTTTTTGATTTCTTCAGCGCCTTTAACAGCGTACAGCCCCCCCTCCTGGGGGACAAGCCAACCGCAATGACAGTTGATTTTCACCCAGTGACTTGGATCATGGACTCCATCACAGGGAAACCTCAGTATGTCAGGCTGAGGGACTGCATCTCTGAAACTGTTGTTAGCAGCACTGCAGAACCATGGGGAAACGATCCTGTCATACATGTACCTTGGGCTCCATCTAGACTATAAACTGGAGATGACACGCAACAAGGACACCATAACCAGGAAAGGCGGAGCCGTCTACATCCTGAGAACACCGGGGTCCTTCGACACCTGCAACAAACTGCTAATGATGTTCTACCAGTCAGTCGTTGCCAGTGTTCTCTTCTACGCTGTGGTGTGCTGGGGAGGCATCATCGAGAGGAGGTACGCCTCACAGCTGGACAATCTGGTGAGGAGAGCTGGCTCTATGGTGGGCACAGAGCTGGACCTGCTTGTGGCAGTAGCAGAAAGAATGACCCAAACTGTCATCAATCAAGAACAATAATCATCACCCCATACAGAGAACCTTCACGGAGCAGAGGAGCACCTTCAGTGACAGATTGCTGTCTGCTGCTGTTCAACTCCTAACAGAGCTGCAGGAGAGAGACTGTATGACGCTCAGCTTACTATGTACTATACTCTTCAGGCAGGTCGTTGCACACTGCTTTTTGCACCATTCCGTAAAGAACATACCGGACATCATTCATTGTTTTGTTGAACCTGCAATTGCACCATTACCAAACATTTTATGCATACATTCATTGTATTACTGCTTTACTATTATTATATGTTTTTGCATACCCTAAATACTGCGAAAATCTGTATTGATTCTACCTAAATACCACCTGAATTCCCCTAGTGATGGAAAAAGTATTTATCCGTCTGTCTGTCTGTCTGTCTATCAATCTGTTTAATTCTTTTCAACTTCAGCAAACCACCTTGGTGGCATTTGATGACTTTGTTCTATGTTATCTTGTCGGTTTTAAAGTGCTTCTTTGTTGTGACATGTGACAATGATGGTTATTGTGTTTTATAACATGTGACCTTGATGGCTTTCATGGTTTTGCTGTCTTTGCGACATGTGACCTTGATGTGGTTGGTGTCAGCCAGCACATGGGCTTGGTTGGAGGTTGTTCCAAGTTGTGGAGACAGAAGCCGGGCAGAGCTGTCCACCGACAATCTTCCTATGATTGAGGCCACATTCGGGTGTGTTTTCCTCAGCAGGACTAAGCAGCCATCAAGCCTTTCTAATTCTTTGCTGTCCTTGATGTAAGTGTAAGAGTATTTATATCCCTTGTGGATATAATGGAATCGTCATTGCTGCTGCAGATGTTAATGCGATAACACAGAAATTATTTAATGGATCATTTTCAAATGTTATACCTACATAGACCTTATTGTGAGGAACAACTGGATTGATTGTTTGGAAAATTCAGTTGTGGAAAACACTGCTTTTCGCACATAACTTCAAATTTAAATCATGTTTCCGAGTTCAATAAGAGGCATCGCATTTGCAATTTTGGGGATTGGGAGGGACAACTGAGGGATAATGAACTGATGATCCGTTTTTCTGTTTTCTTACCCTAATCTCCTTGCGTAGCGCATTCCTGTTGGCCTCTGCTTGAGCTTTGAGTTCATCCCACTGCTGCTTATACTGGGCATACCTGCAGGGGGCAGAACAGAGCATGACTGCTATCTGATCAGTACAGATATAAGCGGAACTCGAACGGCACTTAGTTGAGACCATACATCCACCACGGCCAAACAAGCCCACGCACCCGCTTACAATGCCTGGAACATGCCCCTTTACTGAATTACAGACCTTCCAGAACATAAACC
Organism: Lophius piscatorius; assembly: GCA_009660295.1. NCBI lineage: Eukaryota > Metazoa > Chordata > Actinopteri > Lophiiformes > Lophiidae > Lophius > Lophius piscatorius. The sequence goes on from VRLP01004701.1 coordinate 42,524, forward strand.
AGGTGAAGCAGAACCGCCCTTACTGGGGCAATTACTATCACTAAGTTTTGGGTTAATTTCAAGCTGAGCTTATTTAATTTTACCTAGAAATTCTGTACTTTGAGTAATCTTGATGTCTTCCACTTACCTCTGCACTACATCTGCCTTCTTAAAGGTTTTCTGACTCGTCACTGTAAAAATGAGAAACATGTTATAAATTTTAAAATGGTGAAGGTTCATTAAAGCAAATTTATAATATGAGATTGCTTTTCGCTTACAGGATTTTGAATGGTTAACAGCCTGTGTCTGTCCAAACAGAAATGACAGTAGATTGAGTTTGAGTGACAATTTAAGATATTCAATCAGGTCTCATCAGAAAGTGGCTACAATTCTGTTAAATCAAAAAATACTCACTGGTGAATGTTTGAGCGATAATTGTTTCTGAAAAAAAGAGCAAAAGTTATAAAAGGAGAAAATAAAAAAACACTGACTGTGTACCAGCGTATGGAACTTTCACATCTGTAGTTCGGTTCTCCTGGTCCGGACCAAAAAAAGGAAATAGTTCTGGAGCTGTTTTAGGTTCATTTTGGGTATGTACTTCAGGAAAGGCTTCAGTTAGAATAAACAATGAGCTTATTGCAGCTGTTTTGTTCCTACTGAGGATCTATTTACTTACCCTTATCTCCTGGCACAGCAGCGTCCTGTCAGCCTCGCCTGGAGTTTTGTGTTCCTCCCAGTGCTGCTTGTACTGGGCATACCTGCAGGGATGAGACTATAATATGACTACTATCTGACAGATATGGATGTATTGGGAACTGCACATACATCCACCAAGGTGTAACAATCCGGCACATCTGCTTATCTTGGCTGGCCCATACCCCACCCTTCAGAAAGTTTCCTTTTGGGTTTTAATTAGGACTAGGTGATTCAATCCCCTACTTGTATGATGTTCCCTTTGACCGACTTGCGGGAATGAGGCCTTTATGGCTTTGCCCGAGGAAGAGATAATCTGGAGGTACCCAACCTCCATTTTCCTCAACACTGTTTCCTTCTCCTCAAGTCGCCCAGTTGGTGTCCTCATCCTGCTGCCTGATTAGTCCCATTATTGTCCTTTACAAGGACTCCCTTTGAAGTCAGCTTCAAAGACTTAGACAGGTTGCTTTTATTCTTAGAAGTCGGCTTTAATGATTTCAACAAGTGGTTTTCATCCTTGGAAGTCAGCTTCAAAGACTTCAACAGCAGGTTTTCGACCTTGGATCTTCTTCTCACTTGTAGTGCGTTGTTGAATGGGCGCCTGATGCTCTGCTGCCCCTCCCTCCTCCTATACAGCGACAGGGGGGGGAACGGTGGTTGTTCTGCAAACTGTGGTGGTCCTCCTGCTGCTGAACTTCACTTGAATGACGCAACCTTCTTCTTTAGAAGTATTCATTGGTCCCTGTCTCAGTGCAAGTGATGTATTCTCAGGTGCAGTACTGATCGTGGTACCCTTCGTACCAGTGCCAAGCTCCTCCCGCAATAGTTTGTTAGCCTGTGGCAGGCCCTTTGGGGTCTTTTCCTACTGCCAGCTGTATTTCCAGTCTGTTTTTCCCTAGTTGGCAGAAGTCACTGGATAACTCACTAAAAATAAGATGCTCTTTTTTTTTGTATAAATAAGGTACATTTAAAATGACATTTTTGCTTAAAGTAGGAAAATATTCATGCATCATCCCCTCTATGTAGAGCTGCATCAAAATTGAAGCAACTCTGTACTGACCCTTAGCACACTCTTGGACCATCTTTCTGTGGAAATCCATCCAATAACTTTGGGTAATTCTGCTGAATTACAAAAAACTCATTTTTTCCGACTGAGGTATTTTAGCAATTTTGATGTGTCTTTCACTTACTTCTCTACTACATCGGTCTTCTTCTTCTTCAAAGATGACCTATTTTTCTCTGGACGAAGGATAGAAACATCTTTGATACATCTTTAAATGGTCAAGGCCATGGTTGTGTCAAACCAAGGACACGTTTGACATCTTGTGGTTATATGAAGGTACTAAATAGGTAAGTCCAATTAGTGTACACATTGTTACATTTAACACTCATAAAACACATAAGACATCCTCTGCTATCAGGTTCAACATCAACCTTTTAGCCATATCCATTATGGCTTCACATACATATAAACACATGGGGGAAATGTTAAAGCTATAGACCCATGATACAAAAGACTTACTATCAATCACTGACATCACTGTAATCAGAACCCTTAAGTGGATTACACAGTACTACTTCAGTGTTTGGTGTAACTTCACTCACTCTTATAACACACACATGTATTGACAATGGGTATCAATGCTTTGATATATCTCTTCTTTGATCTTTGCCATTGCTTTTGTTCTTTGATATTTCCATCCATAATCTTGGGCTATCCCGGGGGAAAGTTACACTGTGATGAAAACCTTTTTTTTCTTGTCTTCAGTATAGCATAAAAACTACAGCTATCCAACTAGCCAAACTCTTCATTGTGAAATTGTGATCGGAGTCATAGTTAGCTTGACTGTGGCTCTTTACACTATCTTACACATGAAGAGTAAAAACTGCAACAAAAAGAGAAATCAACATTATGTAGCTAGCATGTATTTTTTTAATGCAAAGATATGTAATGATATCTTTTTAATTACTCATGAATCAAATGCTTTTTCTCGTAAATAACACTAAGGAAGGAGGTTGTTTTCAATCGAGGTTTGTTAATTTGTCCGTTTGTTTGTAAGATTATGGAAAAATTGCATAATCTTAGCAAGCTGTAGGTTTTGGCATATCCTGTAGGTCAGAGGTCACTAACAGGCGGACCGCGGTCCGGGTCCGGACCCAGACGCCGTCCTATGCGGACCCAGACCTATAATCAATAAATTATTGAGGGATTCTACATTATGGCGGGGCGCTTCTATTTTAACCCGCACAGCTTT
>VRLP01004702.1:0-45446 GCA_009660295.1 Lophius piscatorius
TTACGCCATTGAGGGCTTGATTCAGAATCATACTCAAACTCAGAGTGGAAAAAAGAGATCCCAACCTGAGCCAACTTTTGTGACTTTCCTCAAAACAACTCGTGGTGTGTATTGCCTCCACGGACCTGTATTCCTCCCACAATGTCTGGGCATGCTGCTATTGGTCTGACGGTGGGTCTGAGGATCTTATCCCGGTACCTAACAGCAGTCAGGGTACCTCTGGCTAGCATGTGGATGTCTGTGCAGCCCTCCAAGGATATGCCCCCCCAGATCCACACTGACCCACAGCCAAACCGGTCATGCTGGAGGATATTGCTGGCAGCAGAACGTTCTTCACAGTGTCTCCAGATTCTCTCACGTCTGTCACATGTGCTCAGTGTGATCCTGCTCTCATCATCATGAAGAAACTAGGGCGCCAATGGCGAATCTGCCAATTCTGGTGTTCTGTGGCAACTACCAATCGGGCTGCAAGGTGCCAGGCTATGAGCACAAGCCCCACTTGTGGACATCAGGTCCTAATGCCACCCTCATGGAGTCTGTTTCTGACTGTTTGGACAGAAACATGCATACGAGTGACCTGCTGGGGATCATTTTGTGGGGCTCTGGCCTTGTCCTCCTGTTTCACCTTGCACAAAGGATCAGATAGCGGTCCTGCTGCTGGATATTTGCCCTCCTACGCCCCCCTCCACCTCACCTGGTGTACTGGCCTGTCTCCTGGTATCTCCTCCACGGTTATGAAACTGTTCTGGGTGACACTGCAAACCTTCTGGCTATGGCGCATATGGATGTGCCATCCTGGAAGAGCTGCACTACCTGAGCGACTTCTGTGGGCTGCAGATACCGCCTCATGCTACCACTAGTGGCGACGGCACTAGAAAAATTCAAAACTAGACAACAATCAGCCAGAAAGAATGAGGAGAGGGAAATGGTCCGTGGCCACCATCTGCAAAACCATTCCTTAATAGGGGGTGTCTCCCTAATTGCCTGTCGATTCCACATGTTGTCTGTTCCATTTGAACAACAGCAGGTGACAATTATTGCTTCCTAACTAAAAAGGTTGGTATCCCGGAGGTGTGATTGACTTGGAGTAACACTGTGATGATTATGTGTTCCCTTTATTTTTTTCAGTAGTGTATCTCACCCACTGTCAGATGCCATATTAATGAATAATTAATAATGAATAATCAATGTTACTCTGACTTCAGGTGTCGGTTGTTATAATTTAATAGTCGGTCAGTGTATTTGTCAGAAGAGTTAATATTGTGGTGGGTTGGATAAAGACTGTTTAGCAAAGGGGTCTATAAGTGTGTTCAAAATATTTTCCCAATGTTTGCAGGTCTGCAGTTCTAATTATTTAAGGTTATTAAAGATATCAGAGTGTATCGCCAAGTACTTCGCTAAAATGATGCAGTAAGTCTCCAGGTCTGAATGACTTTACCATGACACAAGCCAACTTAAAATAAGCTGATCTGATCGGAAAATAATTTCCACATGATAGGATCCTAATGAATGTATTTTACTATATCAGAGAGTGGATCAATTGTCATGTCTTTCATTCTGTATGTTTCCCCAGTAATTTAGAATGGGAGAATTTGTGAACGTCGGTGTCCATAGATCTCAGACAACGATGACACTATAATCTGTATGACTGTTTTTGTGGGCTTTTGGTTGTTGCAGTTCAACCAGACCCAGAAAATGTCATTGTGCGGACGGACGGAGGACGTTACGACGTGCAGCTCTATGATCGCATACGGACTGCAGTCTATTGGGAGGAGGACTCTACAGAGGTCCGGCGCTGCTCTTGGTTCTACAAAGGAGATGCAGATAGTCGTTTCGCTCCTTACTCTGAGGAGTTCAGTGACAAGCTGGAGGTTTGTCTCACTACATTTCATCAGAAAGAATAGGTCTGACACTGCATCTTCAATCAAATCTAATATTCATTCTGTTCTGATTTGGCTCTAATATACAACCTATGACAAGTTTATGCCTGCGTCTTAAACTTCAGACAGAATATAAGAAAGCTGTGTCTACCAACCAGTGGCACCGTAGACTGGAGTTTCCATCGGGGGAGACTATTGTCATGCACAATCCAAAGGTGAACTCTTGTCTGATTAATGTCTGTGATGGTTTTATGATGATAGCTCTATTTGCAGCACAGTTGATTAAGTGTTTTCTGTTTGGCTCTGCAGGTAATTGTGCAGTTTCAGCCCTCTTCTGTGCCAGATGAGTGGGGCACCACTCAGGATGGGCAGACCAGGCCCAGAGTGGTCAAGAGAGGGATTGATGACAACCATGATGAAGTCCCTGATGGTAATACAATTTTTCTGTTACCATGATAATTCAATCATTCCTTTTCCTCATTTGTTCTGAAGTTTTGGACTTTTCCCTTTAACTCAGACCAAATTCTAAGTGTTAAACCTCCCTCGACCAGATCAAACTGCGTGACATTGGTCTGAAAAAAAGGACGTGATCTGGGTCCAGGTCAAACTGATACTCAATGGTTTTGCCTTGTTCCAAGTGTTAAATATTGTTCTGGATATTTGGCCGGACCGATTGCAGGGGGTTACAGCACACTACAATTGCCAATAAAAAGAGGAAGAGAAACTAACATAAGAAGAAGACATACAAACTGAGCTGTTGTTAAACATGAAGGGAGGAAGGGATGTGATAGTTAAAAGTGCTATGTTCTGAAGAGGTAATTTGCATAAAACACTGAAATGTTAAATGTATGTTTTGAGAGAACGAGAGAGGAGATGAGAGCCGGGACTTTAACCCAACAAGCTCCGCCCATTAAGTTCGTGGACGCTTCCTGTCCTTCAACATGAGGTGGATCTACTGATTCACTCAGCGTCATAGAGAGCAGTCTCAAGATTCTATGAGTGTAGTGGTTGCTGCTGGTAGTGCTGTTATCATGATATTTGTATAGAGGCAGTGACACATATCTCTTTATTCATTTTTTTCCATTAAAATGGAAGACAATCCGTCAAATTCAAAATGCCTTGACAACAGATGCTCGACAATCATCATGGCAGGAAGCAGTCTTGAAAAGTTATTTAGTGTGTTAAAACATTGCAATGTGAAACCAAACTAACCGGAACAATTTTAAACAATGTATCAAAACCTAAAGCTGTGAAAGCACCCGAAACCTCTATTTGCACGGGACCTGACTCTGGTGACTTGTAGTTATTAGTATTAATTAGAAGAGGAAATAACAATTCCACTGAAATCTACCTACCATATTTCAACAAACACAGAGGTCATGTTGATCATTTTACCCCCAAGTGAATTGGCATCTCAGTGATTTGGGGGCAGGATTAATTTTTATTTTTCGACTGAATTTTTTTCTACCTCTGTTCTGGTCGAATTGTAGAGGCTGCGGCTCATATAATGAAAAACTGTTTAAACGGCATTCAAGACACTCATCATTTTGCAACACAGCATGGAGACCCATGCAATCATAAACAGCTGCAGTCCCTGACACTCCGGTCTTAGGACACTTTCATTTATGGTTATTGAGACCGTGTGAGTTAGAGGTCAGGGTCAAAAAACTCTGACATGGGGTTGTATTTTTTAAATTGCGTGACATCTTCAAGTGGACGGTTTCAATAGGGCTTATATGTGAGTATGGATGGGGAAAACATAAAGCTCAGCTTTGTATATGTTTAATCTAGATAATAAGGAGTTTCTAATGAATAATTCATATCTGAAATCATAAATCCAGACAGTTATGGGCAATTGTTTAGGATAGTATAGAGTGGGACATCAAAAAACACAAGAGGAAGTACCAATCATTATAATCTGTTTTATGTAGGAATTTCAAATCAAATTTATTTGTGAAATGCATTTTAATATTTGGTTGTTGTAATGCAGCTTAATTATCATTAGGTGAATGTTAAGATGTAAACACAACAATAACATCAACAATAGACAGAGGTTGCCAAAAATACACATATTCTTTGCTCAAGTACAGGGGGAAAAGTATAAAGAGAATATGACAATGAATAAAAGTAAAAAGAAGAAGCAAGCTAAAAATAAATGTAAAAATACATTAAAAAATTAGAAGTATAAAAGTAAACATTTTTAATAAAAAATTAATGATTAAGTATAGCAAAGTAAAGTATAAAAGTAAAAAAAAGTAGGATAAGAGTAAAATTAAGTTTTAAAAATATTAAGGGAACGGATAACATTTTTTCTCGATGTCAGGAAAACAAATAATGAATCAAAATCCATCAAAGTAACAAGTTTGTTATGAAGTGGTAAGGTCTAAAAAGTACTGATACCTGTGTTAAAATATAGGGAAAGAAAGCTAAACGTTGTGAGAAAAATAGGTACTATGTAGAGATACCTGAAAACTGAACTGAGTAAACTAATGAGGTATTTGTACTTCGTTACTACTCATCTTTGGTAAGAGATAATTTCATTAAATACAAATGTAAAATCCCTTTTACTTTTGTTAGGTGAGCTCCCCAAGGTAGATCATCTCGTGTTTGTGGTTCATGGAATCGGTCCTGTGTGTGACCTGAGGTTTAGGAGCATGGTTGAGTGTGGTGAGTAACGTTCAGTTCTACTGTTTGCCAGCACCTTCCATGGTGATGTTATTCTTGAAATAATCTGTTTAAATCCTTGACTTCTTAGTGGACGACTTCCGCAGTGTGTCCCTAAAGCTACTGCACAGTCACTTCAAGAAATCACTGGACGAGCACTCCATCAGCAGGTTGGAGTTCCTCCCAGTCCAGTGGTATACAGCTCTGCACGGAGATGCCACAGGAGTGGACAGGTCAGTAGGGACAGGTTCACTCGGACTACGGTCATGCGATCACAACCAATCCAGAAAAAGTCAAGGATGGGAATGCATGACTAACTTTTTATCCATACTGATACAGGTTATTATTATTATTGGGACAGTGTCAAACTCACTAGATCCATAAACATGTTTTGGCTATATTTGTTTTAGAGTTTGCAACGCTCATCATTTGGCTGATTCTTTGCCTGCAGCACAGTTTGTCCAGGGACTTATAATATCCCCAAAAACCTGGGGATATTATGGAATCTTTTTTGCCAAATCTTCTGCCACAGATCCTTCATGTTAATGCATAACTCAAATCCAATTTCATGAATCAGTTTCAAATTTTATACCCACATTGTACTGCAAAAGAAAAAACTGCATTGATTTTGGGACAGGGCGGTTGTATATTTCCGACACTAGAAAAGCTTAATCTCCAAATATTTTTGGGCTATAATTACTCAACCATTGGTCTGATCTAGTCTAAATTTGGTGCATATAAATCAATTCAATGAGCTCTATCTTGTATACCACGTGTTTTACTCTAAAAGTTCATATTTATGTCATTAGGGGGAACTTTTTACGAAAAGCATTGTTTTAAAGACCTAACTTCCTTACTGTTGATCTAATCGGTGGTTGGGGTGACGGTGGCTCAGTTGGTGGAGCGGTTGTCCACTTATCCTAAGGTCGGTGGTTTGACACCTGGCCACTGCAGTCCACAAGTCGAAGTGTCCTTGAGGAAGATACTGAACCCCAAGTTGCTCCCAATTGCTCTTTCATTGGTGTGTGAGTGATGGCGTGAATGGTTACTGCTCCTGATGAGCATGTGCCGCCTTGCATGGCAGCCTCTATCATCACTGTGAATGTTTGTGTGGATGGGTGAATGCTGACTTGTGTTGTAAAAGCGGTTTGAGTGGTCAAGCAGACTAGTAACGCTCTGTATAAGTACAGTACATTTACATTTACATTTAATTGATTCAAGATTAGGTTCATATAAATTGACAACAACTCACAAATTTTTTCTTCAAACAATACAAAACAATGAAAAACGCATTGTTAGAGTCCTATGGCACAAGTTATTAAAGTGTGTGTGTAACTTCCTTTTAGTAGCTGCTTGGTGCATAAACTGGCTCAAAGTTAGATGCAAGATGCTTCATCAGGTGTGTTTTAGGCAAGGCATGAATTAAACCAATCAGTGCCATCTACCATTTCCTTTTAAATCGTAAACAACCGGAAATAATAAAATTACTTTTTCATATGCCTTCACTGAGGGCAAAGTTAGTGGGCTAGTGGGCAGTCGAACCTCTGCCTCCACAATCTCCAAATTCTCTTTTCCATTACCAAAGTCCATTTGACTGATAGGAGCAAATGCATCAGTATTTGATCAATAAAATAAAGGAACTATCCTCTGTTTAATCAGTGAGGAGGAGGAGGATGGCTATTTCACATCTCTGTCCCTGTAGTAGTCATGCATGGGGATTACAATAAGTTGTGCCAGCCAACCATGCCATATAAAAATCATTCTCATTAAATGGAACAAAAATATTTATTACATTACCTGCAGAAATCCTTTGTCTGGCAGACAGCATTTAATTTTATTAATATCCTATGTTCTTCTACACATCCAAATGGTAACACGAATGGTCCAGGATTATACAGGGAAACTCTTTGGAGTAAAGCAGCTTTTCTCCGGATAAATCCAGAGGTACTGCTTGGGGTGCAGAGAAATATTCCTGCAGATGCAAGTGTCTAAATCAGAGAAAATAAATTTGGGATCAGATGAATAGTGTGAGTCTGCTTCGAGCAGCAAGGTGAAGTAACCTGTCCCCAGCAAAGATAAATCCTAGGCTTCTAACAGTAAATCATATACTGTACAGAGAAAGACCAACTTTTGCAGTTAGAGATCAACCGCAGTAATGGGAGAAGCTTTATCTCCAAGAAAAACTCTGCAAAGTAACAAATCTTAGGATCTTCAATGATTTAAAAAAATGTAATGGGAAACGATGCAATAATGAATTTTTAAAAACGCTGAATTTATAAGGTCAAAATGATTGATTTTCTCAAAGAAAATTAGTTTTGACAAAAAGAAAAAAAAACTATTTAGATCAATCAGCCATAACATTAACAAAACCCAACTAAAATTGAGTAGGTCCCCCAAACTCCCCAGTCATGTCACTATGCATTCTGACACCTTTCCATCACAAATATCATTATCTTTTTCACCAGTTTGAGCTGCAGTCCCTCATCTGATCAGACAACAAGGGCTAGCCTATGCTCCTTATCAATGAGCCTGTCTTTAGTTCACAAGTTGTCCTTCCTTAGACCTGCAGATCAGGAACACCCAACAATACCTGCAGTTCTGGGGATGCTCGGACAGAATGGTCAAGATTTAACAATTTGGTCCTTGTCAAAGTTGCTTAGATCCTTCCATTTGACCTTTTTCCTACCTCCAACCGATCAACCTCAGGACAGAATGATCACTTACTGTAACCATGGTAATGAGATAAACGGTTAGTGGTTACAGTGTTATAGCTGATCGGTGTAGCTACTATTTGCTGTATTTGTAAGACATGTTTGCCATCAATAATTTCTATGTCTTTCATGGATTTGTGTATGAAGAAGTCAGTTGAAGCAGTTTGTTCAAACCCTGGCTTAATTTTGTTGTCACGGTGATGCTGGACACTTTTTACAAGGAAATAAATCACGTAATGTGTTTAATTAATTTTTTATGCAGACCACTTGTTCATGTGGAACTTGTTACCAGAATTGAATGAATTCTGAATGTACTTGCCTTGTTTCTTATTTTGTAGGAGGATAAAGAAAATTACATTGCCCAGCACTGGTCGATTACGTCACTTTACAAACGAGACGTTGTTAGATGTGCTTTTCTACAACAGTCCCACTTACTGCCAGACCATCATGGACACAGTTGCCCAAGAGATAAACAGACTTCATGTCCTGTTCATGGAGAGGAACCCAGACTACAGAGGAAGTATATCGGTGTGCGGACACAGTTTAGGTAATAAACCAGTTGATTAGTGTCTTGATCACTGGTTCCTCTGTTTGTTATCAAAACTCTACTGTTTCTCCTCTCGTTCTCGCAGGTTCTCTGATTCTCTTTGACCTGTTATCAAATCAAAAGAATTGCTCTTCTGCTCTGTCCGTGCCAATTATACCCACTGCTACTGGAGAGACCAAACAGGTGAGTCAAAAGTTTATTGAGCAAAAGATAAAAATTATGCCCAACTTATTGGAATTTCTGACTGTACCATTAGGTGACAGCCTCTGCTACGCAGGGAAATAATGTTGTGACCCCTCCTGAGGTGGACGAGGAGCCGAAAGAAGAGGGGGCCGAGTTTGAAGATCTTTCTGCTATACTGGAACATCTGGGCATGTCTGAGTACAAGAACACTTTTGATGAGGAGAGGATTGACATAGAATCTTTTGTAAGAATAAAAGCCTCCTTTGTTTATTAGATAGTCAAAGGTTGCCAAAAATTGAAAATTCCTGGATCCATATAAGTCTTGGGTTTTGATATATATAGGCATAGATACACTGGTTTCTTTGATAAATAAATATAGGTGAGGATGCAGAGAGATAAATTTAATGCTGATGTATTAATTTTCTAAAAAGTAGGAGCTTTGATTTTATTCATCTTCTGAGAATAGTGGTGACGGCTTCATTTGTCCCTTTCTCATCTTTTTTAGTTGATGTGCACTGTCGAGGACCTGAAAGAGATGGGTATCCCACTTGGTCCCCGGAAAAAGATCACCAAGTTTGTGGATAAGCAGGTGAATATGTTAAAAGCAGACATTAATCAATGCAATCCATATGACCTCGTGCTTCGCTAGTACTTGGAAGTTGCACAGCCTCCAACACTTGAGTTTTGAAAAGGAATAATTGACTTAGAGGGAAAATGATAACTCCAAAAATAAAAGTTATTCCCATCTACAGTTTTAGATTGATCTGTTCAGTATTTTGTTTATCGATGACTTTTAGTTGTATGTTGAGGTTCCATATTTATTTATTTACCTATTATTTCTTTGAATTTGATTTATTTTTCAAGAAGGAGCTTGATGTGCAGCGCTGTAGCAGCTGCAGAGGTATAAAAGTGGATGAGCAACATCACATCAGCCCCAAAGATGAGCCACACAGTGAAGATCTGGGAAACAATTGTGGAAGCTAGGTTAAGAAAAGAGGTGGCAATTTTTGAACAGCAGAATGTTTTCATGTTAAAGAGAGAGCGCTACAGATGCAATGTTTGTTTTGAAAGTGCTGATTGAGAAGTACAAAGAAGGCCAGATTGAGTTGCATGGTGGAACAGGTGGAATAAAACCTGGAGAGGTGGATGTATGCGCTTCAGAGAAGAGGAATGAAAGTCAGTCGCAGCAAGACAGAATACATCTGGTTGAATTAAAGAGTGGCAGGTGGAACAGTAAAAATTTGAGGAGTAGAGGTGGAGAAAGGCGCAGGGGTTTAGGTCAGGGGTTGGTCAACTGTTCAGAGCAACGGGGAGTTTGGAAAAGAGGTGAAGAAGCGAGTGCAGGCAGGGTGAAAAAGAGTTATCTTTGACAGAAGTGTAGCAGCAAGAGCGAAAGGAAAGGATTCCATGACTGTAGTGAGAGCATCTCTCTTGTATGGTTTAGAGATGATAGCATTGACCAAAAGACAGGAGGTAGAACTTGAGGTGGCAGAGTTGAAGATGTTACGATTTTCTTTGGTAGTTACGAGGATGGACAGGATTAGAAATGAGCTTATCAGAGGTACGGCCTAGTTTAGACGTCTTGGAGACAATGAGGAGCTGCCAGATTGGGATGGTTTGGACATGGAAAATGGAAGGATAGTAGATCTACTGGTAGACAGATGCTGGAGATGGAGCTGTCAGACAGGAGAAATAGCGAAGAAGAAGAAGTCTTTATTGTCACATCAAATCATATAAGTTGTACAACATAGCGAAATTGGTTCTCTGCTTTTAACCCATCCCTGAGGAGCATTTGGCAGCTATCTGCAGCACCCTGGGAGCAGATTTGGGTTGGGGGTCTTGCTCAAGGACCTTTCGACATGTAGACTGCTGGGGCTTGAACCGCCGACCTGCTGATCTTCCAATTGAAAGACAGCTGGTCTACCCACTGAGCTACAGGCGCCCCAAAGATGAGATTTCTGGATGTGGTGAAAGAGGATATGCAATTGGTTGATCTGACAGGAAGATGCAGACACGAAAGGGGAAGATGAAAACAGATGATCTGCTTCTTTGGGATCAGCCCAAAGAAAAAGAAGACTGTAGACTTTATTTTCCCCGAGGTGAAATTCTTTTCCGGAGCACTGTACATGTCAGATCACACATTAAGCACACAAACTTCGAATGAAGACTTGTGATGAGTTAGATGTCCTTATTTTATCATGGTTGGGGATTTGATATCACTTAATAATTTGCTATTCTCGCCGTAAAGTACTTCTTGAATAAATTTGGTCCTTTAAATGAACAATGACGACTAACCTGGTCTTTTCTCCTGTCTGTTGTTTGCAGGCTGCACGTCAAGCAGCGCAGGAGTTGAAGAAAGAGGTCAAAGAGCTCTGTCAGAATGTGACGCCTCCACCAGCAGTTGAAGCTAATCCGGGGTCCTCTGTGAAGAAGCTTCCAGGTGGCAGCGCCGTCTCCTCCATCCATGTCAACTACAACTACTTTGAAGTCGGCACTGGTCAGGTAAATGTGACTGAGAGATCATGAAAAGCTGCTAAATCTGATCGTAAAATAAAAGCGACGTTTGTCAATGATTCTACTGATATTTGATCCTGCAGGTGTCAGTGGTCTACCATGCTTTGGACTTTGAGCTAGCCAACTTCTTCGCCCTGGGTTCTCCAATCGGCATGTTCCTGACAGTCCGAGGTATGGAGAAGATTGAGGAGTCGTACCAGTTGCCAACTTGCAAGGGATTCTTCAATATTTACCATCCGGTATGCAGCTCTATGTCATTGAACATTGTTGATGGTATAAACAAATATTAAATAACACACGTGTGCACACAAGTGAAAAAAAATTGTTAACGAAGAAACAATATTTTAGATTGTTCAACCTTTGGCTGCATTGGCAGCTTTTCTTACTCTTTGCATTCTCTAAAACGTCAACGTCAACTTCATGTGATTCATCATCTGGGATGGTCTCCCATGTATGTTGAGCATTTGTTGTTTACTTTTCTTTCACTCTTTGGTTCAAATCTTCTCAAACAATCTCAGTTGTTTAGTTTATTTGATTGTGGCTGTTACACCACTGCTGTATCACAGTGGTGTGATGCTGCACAGTGATCTAAAAAACAAATTGAGGTTCCTCAAAGTGCAAACCAGATGGGATGGTGTATCGAATGCAGAATGCTGTGGTTGTGATGCTCATTCGATGTGCCCTCAGTGCTGGTTTATTTTCAGCAGCTCGACCGTGAAGTTCTGATTCACAACATGTAGTGGTGATTTCATGTCCTAATGATAACAAATAAAGAAAGACCTATGAATGAGAATGTGTGTCCAAACTTTTCCCAGACTTTTCTGTACCGTACGACGCAAATACTGCTTAAGTTAAAGTTTAAAAGTTATCAGATTCTCAAAAGTTATATGACCATCATTATGTTTTTATTAGTATTATTTGTTATCATTTGCAAATTTGTACATAAGATGGAAAAGACCTTCCAGTCAATCAGTTTAATCCTTAGTTTGTCTCATTTTTTTATATTTCCACATAAACAATACGGGAACAATGGGAATTGTCAGGGGCCACAGGATACGATACCTTTATGATATTTAACATTTTGTGAAATAATATATTGCAATTTATAACCTATTTCTTTACTTTCTTTCAAATTATGTCTCCCCAGAAAAACTTAACAAGGATCGTTTTTTTAAAGGGGGAATAAATTCTCAGACATTTCATCACATCAGTCAAACTTATTGGCTGTTTTCTTCCTCAGATGCCTCCATTGTTCTTCTTCTCCCTTAGTTCTTCTCCCTCGCACACTCTGACGACTATCTTTACTTGCTTCACCAAGAAACTCCTCTATAGCAGCACCTAGAAGTGGCTCTGAATAGCAAGTTGATCAATATAATAAATTATTACAATATTTCGTGCATGTCAAGATTCTATATCGCAATGCCAAATATATTGGAACTTTCCTTGTATTAATCTGTCTTTAATTTCCCTTTAACCCAAGATGCCCACACAAGCTGTTCTGTATGAAAAAACAAACTGAGCAGCAGATTACCAGATCTTTGCATTAGTATCCGATGGCTTCATCATTGATTGTTTTTCTTTCAGCTGGACCCAGTGGCCTACAGGATCGAGCCCATGATCTTACCAGACCTGGATGTGAAACCTGTGTTGATCCCACACCACAAAGGGAGGAAGAGGCTTCATCTCGGTATGCCACTCACGATGGCTAGCCCTTTAAACATGTGTTTGCTAGTTTGGATATTAATTTGTGATATTTACAATGTCATTTCGTCTAGTCAAAACTCTAATTCAAGATATCTGTATTTACATTTATCCTAATCAAAATTCTAATTAAAGAAATCTTTATTTATATTTCTCCTAAAATTCTTGATACATGTATTTACATTATGAATCGTCAAAACTGTAATTGTGGATGTGTTGAACGTCATTTTTAGTAGTAAGCCTTGATCTACTTTTGCCATTTATATATATGAGGTTCATCGTTACAGATCCTCAGATATCCATGAGTTATATTTGGGGCATAAGTACGTAAATATTTTTTGACTAGTTGTAATTCCAATTGCAGATAACTGCAGTTGACTTCATACGTAATTAATAATAATAATTCAAATTCAAAATATCACTAATACACATCAATCCAAGATATCCACATAGTCATTTTGACTATTCAAAATTACGTTATGGATATCTCAAACTGGAATTAGGAATAACCATAATTGAATTGTTGGTATCTATTAACAATTTATAGATATCTTCAAATTCACTCTGATTGGGGATATATCAAACTGGAGATATCTTTAGTTTACATTCTGCCTAATTGAACCTTGAGATATCTCAGGATATCTTGAATAAGATCTCAGACTATACAAATTAACTGAAGATAATTCTAAGTATGTCAGACGTTACAGCAAACAGGAGGCCGGGCTTTACAAGCATATTATGGCATTGCTACCTTAGACACGTACAAAAGCACAATAAGCTCATTTCTATCGCAACTGATGAAGCTCTTGTTCGTCGCTTATCCCTCTTTCTATTTCATGGCATTTTATCATAATCTTATGGAGGGCCGCAGCTGCCATGTCTTTGCTAACACTGTTCAAATCCGTTCAAGATGCTTTGTTAGACCAATATCCAATAAGAACAATGTGCTTTAGCAACGTCGTGCAAAACACTTCAGATTGGTCAAAATTACTCTTGAGATTTCCAGAACTTTCATTCAGCCTGGTCTCAACAGAATTACATTCTCTAACACCATCAAGACTAAATGCGGCCACTGTTCCACGTCTCCATCCGAGCCTAAACTGGGTTGTTGACTTGAGACTCAGCATGTCGTGTCCTCAGGTCAGGCATCTCTGTTTGCGTGATGCAACTTACAAAGAACTATTCTAACCTTTCTGTGGTGTCATAAAAACAGAATTAAAGGGAAAACAAACAAAATCGAACATACATGCCTGTAGTACTATTTTGTCAACTAGATTGTTTTGGTGTGTGTTTGCGAGTTTCGGAGATATACCTTGATAAAAGCCTGTGCCATCTTGTTTTTATCATTTAAGAAATATTTCAAAAATATTATCCAGTTTAACATTCAACCCTTAAATGTTTAGCCTTTTTTGGGTTGTATAAGTTACGTAATTCTGTTTTGTTGGTAAATGTTAATTGACTGTACTTATATATTTTGAAAAAAAAAAAATCATACTTATAGAATAGGACCAGCCATGGTTAATGCCCTTTGACCTGTGGTGTCCCCAATGGCTCCATCCTTGACCCTTACTATTTAGCATGTACATGCTGCCACTTGGTCACATTATAAACGGGTTAAGTCAAGTGGCTCACATTTTTCAGTAAGAAAATGTGCTCAACCAAACAGTTCAGCAGGACAATAATGGGTCAAAGATATAGAGAGCATTATTATTAATTTAAAAAACGATTTATTGCTTCTATCAAACATCCTGATTAATGTAACATGATGAAATATTTCCTCTATGGGTCTCTTATCTCTCTGTATGTTTTAGGACAGACTTAAAGATTTTACTTTTTGCCCACCGTGGCCTCTGACCTTTTAGTATCGTACTCGCTGTACACACTTTACAGTCGTCGGGCAGAGGTCTTTATCCGTTTCAGGGGTCTGGCAGAAGACCAAAGCATACAGAATCTTTGCATTCCGGACACCGCAGCTCTTGAACAAACTGCATGGGGCTCATCAGCTCTTCTGAGTTGGAGAGCTCTGAAATCCTTTCATATAACATATTTTATAGGAGCGTTTTTCTTGATATTACATGGAACATTTAGTTCCTGTGAACTGTATTTTTTTCTGTACTTTGCTATTACTTATTATCAAACTTTATAACAAGGATATGAAAAGTGCCGCATAAATAAATATTCTAAGATTATTATTATCACTATAGAGATGTCTGCCATCCTTTGAATATAATTGAGCTAGATAGCATTTGCAAAGCCAAGAAGAATGTGTAAAGATTTGTTAGAAACCTGTAAAAACTTATAGGAAAACAAAGCCCACGAGTATATATCCACGAGTATATATTAGCACTTTGAGATTTGATCCAAATGTAAAGTGCATTATAAATTAAATGTATTATTATTATTATTATTATTATCCCAATTCATTTCAGAAGCTGTCTTGATAAAAATCACATTAAAATAAGGATATCAAATTGCACAGTCACGATAGCAGTAAGCATAAACTAGCTTGCACATATAAGGTTAATGATGTAACTGAATACATTTAACTTACTTTTTTTCGTTCCATAAAGTATGTTTTGTATAAAGAACAATAAAGATTCTCAGATTGTCTAGTTTGGCAACAGTAAAATTGTGAATTATTAACCAAATAATGCCTAAGCTTGGGAGTTAAATCTGTATTTTTATATACATTTTTCAGACAAATGTAAGAACTGTAACTTTAGGAAGACAGGAGGACAATATTAAAGTAGGTTAAGTATGGATAAATCAAAACTGATAGAATTTACAGTCCTACCATCCAAAAACATGCAACAAAGGTGAGTTGGCCACTTGTTGGAGTGAATGTGAGTGGGAATGTTTTTCTGTCTCTGTGTCGGCCCCGTGATGATCTAAGTTATACCCTGCCCCTAGCCAAATGTCAGCTGGGATAGGCTCCAGCCCCTGCGACCCTGAACAGGATAAGTGGTTACGGAAAATGAATGAACATGAATGTAGTCCCAGAACTCTTATTTCTTAAAAATTTCATAATGGTGTAATGGTTAGCACTGTGGACTGAATCCATCGATCCCAGTTCGTATCTCATTAGGAATTCATCATTTTGGGGCAGCTTTGGCTCAGTCGGCAGAGTGGTCTACCTGCAATTGGGAATTTGGGTTCCAAACGCAGCCCTTGACACTACATGCCATGGGTCCTTGAACTAGACCCTGAAACTCAAGCTCCCCGGGCGCTTCACAGGGACTGCCCAATGCCCCCTCAGGGATGGGTCAAAGGCAGAAAACCTCCCAATATTGTCCTGTATGTATTTACGCGATAAATAAAGTATGAATAATTATATTTGCTCTTTTTTTTGGTACATAACTAAACTGCATCACTGCAGAGGTGTCTCTACTCAAAGGTTACGTAGCTTCGTTACCGAGCCTCAGTGGTATTGAGGGGAAATAGTTCCCACATGAAATAAGATCTGTGGATTATCTTTAGTAACTGGGTCATGATTTCTGAAGAGAGACGTCACTGCACTGTTTTTCAAATGTGTTTTTGACGCTTTGAGCATCACACAACAAGTGCCATCTAGTTCCATTAATAGCTGCTCAAAAAGTAATCAATGGAACACTTAATCATCACAGTATATTTGACTCTTAAACTTCTGGGATCTGGATCCGTGACTGTGAATCAGTTTCAGCTATTTTTGTTCAAATAAAAGGAACAACAGGTGAACAGGAGAGCAGGAGAATGTTAATAAGGGAGGTGTCTCACAATTGATCAGGTAAAATCATTAGGCTTGCCATTTCTACTCTGCATAGATGCTCACATTGGAATGCCTGATGTTTTATTCTAATTTAAATAAAATCACATGTGAAGGGCATTTCATCGCTGGATTTGTAATGGAGCTCTATGTGTTTCAGAGCTGAAGGAGAGTCTCACCAGGATGGGCTCCGACCTGAAGCATGGTTTCATCAGCTCCCTAAAGAGCGCCTGGCAGACGCTGAATGAGTTTGCTCGTGCACACACCGCGTCTGCGCAGCTTCAGGCTGAACTTGCCATCGTAGCCAATCAGATCGAAGAGCAGGAAAAGCAGGCGCAGGAGGGTGAGAATCACCGAGTCTGGAATCAAGCCGTTTCTGTACCGTGTGAAATTACAACTCTGTTCGGGTTTTGTCACAGACCAAAAGATCACCGAGAGCCCTGAGCTACTGAAAGAGGAAGAGCCTCAGGTGAAGATGGGGATGTTGAACGGAGGGAATCGTATCGACTATGTCCTGCAGGAGAAACCCATCGAGAGTTTCAATGAGTACCTCTTTGCCCTCCAGAGTCACCTCTGCTACTGGTACGGAGAACTCCTCGCCACTCAGGCTTTTACCTCTGCACATTCAAACGTTGTCATTAAAGGTGCAGTGTGTAAAATCTAATCCTAGCTAGTGTTGAGGTTAGATCACGCCTCCAAATCTAAGAATCAGTGGTGGAAAAAGTATTCAGATCCTTTACTTGAGTATAAATACTACTTCCACTTAAATCAAACCAATGCACACAATCCGACCCAGGGGAAAAAAACTCACCCATCCCTTCATATTCTTCAGGTTAGACATTTGGTGCCTCTAAACTATCTCCCTACACGTTTTAGAGTTAATTTGAAGATTTCGCTGATCACTTTTAAAGAACGCTGGGATCTGGTTTCTGATTACGTAAGACGAATGCTGAGCCCGTATGAGCCAGCCTGCTGCCTTAGATCCTCGTGTGGGGCCTTTATGGTTCTTCCAAAGTCGAGGCTTAAATCCAGTGGTGGAGAAAGTATTCAGATCCTTTACTTGAGTAAAAGTACTAATACCAACTGAAAATACTCCATTATAAGTAAGCTTATGAAAAATAGTCCGTTTGAGAAATAACTACAGCTGTCAGACAAACGTAATAGAGTAGAAAGTAATATAAAATATGGTAAATTTGGTGTGGTAAAAGTCTGCAATGGTATAAAATGAAAGTACATGTGCTTCAAGTTTTCACTTAAGTAGAGTAGCCTTCAAGTGTCAAAATGATGTACTCTGTAAAAACATATGCAGATAGATACTATTTGTTATCATATATAAATATTTGATAACAAATATTTGTTATGCATTGTGCTAGTGATGACAATCACAGTGGGGATGGGGGGCTCTGTACCTCTTCCCCTGGAGAGGGGTACTCACTTTATCAAGGTTTGTGGTTCCTACCACTATTATGACCCATGTAAAAATACATTAGTAGAAGTAGGTAACCCTATTCAGCTAAATGTAATTCAAATGGGAGGAAAATATATTCCCAATAAGAATATTATTTATTGTTGATTTATTATTGAATATCCACAACCACACTGTAAAAAGGAGCAGCACTACAACTGGCCCTTAAACTCTTTCACATGATTCTAATGCAAGGGGTAGCCCACTCACACACATACAGTACACACACAGAGCAGGTGAGAAAATGAACAATAACAACTTTAAGTCCCTGTAAATGCACATTTTAAATTTGATCTAACCTGAATCATATCTCCTTACTGTTTTTTCGCCGTTTGTTGCTGTTGATTTAGGGATGGTGCCATGTTCACCGTCTTTCACTGCAGTTTCTACAACGCTGCTAATAATATTCTCCTCCTGATCCACATTTCTCTTCCTAAAAGTTCCCGTCTGAAGCAACTATTGCATTGTTATTAAATCACTCCTAATTTTAGCTTCCTCCGCTTACTGTCTTCTTGTCTTCACAGTTTAGCTTGTAACGGCTGCGAACGCCAAAACCCGACTACGTAGCAGGCTGATGGACGTCTGAACTAAAAGAAAGGCTTAATTTATTTAAAGCCCATTTAATTTATCTCATCGCTACAATTTTTTCATTTCATTCATCATAGTATTTTCATAGTATTATACATTTTAAAGTAAACTTATTTAATTTAAAAGTAGGCAATTTCAGAGATTTCTCTAACGCTTACCACCTGTGGTACGCGTATCATAGTTTGAAAACCACCGCACTAATACATTTAAAATGTCTCTTTTTAGTTAATCTCTTTGCAATTTTTACTATATTTTGCTTACATCTGAGGCGTATTCTGTACTTTTTCTCTGTCTGCTA
Organism: Lophius piscatorius; assembly: GCA_009660295.1. Classification (NCBI taxonomy): domain Eukaryota; kingdom Metazoa; phylum Chordata; class Actinopteri; order Lophiiformes; family Lophiidae; genus Lophius; species Lophius piscatorius. The sequence continues at coordinate 18,294 of VRLP01004702.1, forward strand.
CTGTAATTTCTGCTCCGAGGATTCAATTTAGTTCTATCTATCAATCTGTCTAAAATAGTCATGAATATAATTTTCCATTTATTCAATGAGATTTTACACACTGCACCTTTAAAGTTATACATCCAGTCCCTCTGTTTTCAAGTTAATTGTAAGCTTTTCTTTCTTGAATGCTGAGAATATGTTGCTGTTCATTGTCTCAATTCATGGAAAACTAAATATCTTAAAGACGCCAAAACTAAACTGACTAAATGGAATTCTGCCATCTGTCATTCTGTACTAATAATAATAATACATTTAATTTATAACGCACATTACATTTGGATCAAATCTCAGAGTGCTAAACCTAAGTTTACTAGGTGCTACTAGGTGTTGTACTGTGGGTGTTCCTGACTGGCCTGGGCCCAACCACTTGTACAACTGCCCCATGTGAAATAACTGACAAAATTTGTTACCTTAGGTTTCTCTATATATTATAAAATACACATTAAAGGCTAAAAGAAGTGTTTCTAACCACAGCACTACATTCGTTTGGCCCAGCCTTCACATGATATTAACCTATCAGTTATCACTTATGTTGCCTAAGGACAATCAGACACATCATGGTACAGAGGACGTTAATAACCTTAAACAGTCTTTAGGGTTATTTTAGTATTTATTAGCTGTTAACAAAAACCAAACCAAAGAGAATTATTTAAGTAGCTCAATTCAAGAGATTTTAAGCTATTTTCCACTCCTTATAGTGCGACTGCAGTCTCCGGGGTTCGGGTCCCTCATCAGAGACACATTTGGATTGTTACAATTCAACCTTAATAGACTTATTTTTGCAGCAGTCTCAGAGTTTTTTTCTGTTACGGACAGAATTTATATCAGACTCCATGCCTTTGAGGCAGTAGTGAACTCCAAAGGTGTTCACCACTGATGAAATCCAAAAATCATATGAAAAGTAACCCCAGTAGCTCAGATCCAGAATTTTTGGTATATTTTTCTGCGGAACGCTGAAACCAAACTGGAACTTCTGTCTTAATAAAGAGTTCGGTCTAGACCTCTTTTTGGAAAGCACCTTGAGACAACAGTTGTTGTGAATTGGCACTATATAAATACAATTTGATTGATTGATATGTCTTGAAGAGGAAGAATTAAGCAGATGCTATAAAGTACATCCTACATACAGTGGAGGATTGCGGATGTTCTTGACCTGCCTTGCTTCTTCAGCATGTAGACTCTACATTGTAGAGGGTAAGATAGTTTCCATCAAAGCTCAGGAAATCATGTGGGAAAATGTCCCCATCTGTGAGGAAGCTTTAACTTTTGACACTCCAAAATGACAACAATCCCATGAAAACCTCCGAGTCCACCGAGACTTGGTTTCTGCAGTCCAGGAGCATTCTAGAGTGACTATTATAGTCACATAACTTCGATCCTATAGACATTTTGAATCACACTGTGCAGCTGCGTCTATGCATCACTTTAGCAGCAGGTCAGAGCATCTAAAGGGTTTCTATAAAGAACTAGAGCCGTTCTTCGTTGAGGATTTAAAAGCAGCGTTTTGTTTTATTTGGGAAGAAACACTTAACATCTGTTGTACTAAGCTATTTAAATTCTTCCCTGTGCTTGTTTTTTTTTTTTTTTTTCCCCACTACTGTAAAGAACAAACACTTAGTGAACCTGATACCGAATGGGGTTTGAATAACTTCAAAATATATTGGTCAAAACAATTCACAAACATCAGGATATTATGGTTCATTTTTGGACAGTTCGATTTCGTTCTGCTGCTATTTGATAAAAACGGTCAAGAATAAATAGATTTCTCTAATGTTTTATAAAAATGTGAGTTTAAAATAAAGCAGATGCAGAGTTCACAGACCACAGCAGGATACATGAACTTTTATTATCCAAAGGTTATCGTAGGTTGGATTAGTTTGGACCAACCAGAAAGAAAATCCTACTAGTACACTTCTACTTTATTGTATTGTGGGGAGGGACGTGCAGGTAAACCTTGTTGGCATATTCATTTTAACACTCTTGTTGTTTTTGTAGGGAATCTGAAGACACAGCTCTGCTTCTCCTCAAAGAGATCTACAAGTCCATGGGGATCCATCCAGAGCAGATCACACATTAATCTCATGAAGGAGCTGAAATACTGAAGCCTGTCCGAAGCTTTCCAATCGCTTTTATTTCTCCATGCTTTCTTTTTTTATTTTCTATTCATGTAGTTTATTGTATGCAGATGAATAATACAACTGTATTATGCCATTTGTCTTAAATTAAGAAAGGAACGTGAGCTTGTAGGTTCAGACACTTGATTGAAAGTTTGATACTTACATTTTTATAGCATAAATTATAGACCTGGTTGAGATTACTGGAAAATATGACTCAACTCAAACACTTACAGCAGAAATGACATAGCATCAGTTAATGCAACCGTCTAAGTTTTATTTCATGGTAAAAACAATCAAAATAAAGAATTTCCTTGCACATGATCTCAATTATTGTTCTGCTGAGAGGAAGACATGTTGCATTTCTCCTGCAAGTTGAGGAGACTCACACTATTTACAAAAAACTTTAATAGTTGCAAAAAGAACACTGATAAAAATGTTAACGGTTTGATATGAGATGCAAGAATGACCTACTTTTATTGTGAGAGAATGAGCTATGCTCATTAACCTCTGTAGTCCTCTCTCATTAGGAGACATGAGAGCTATTTAAGCATGTAGGCACGTATGACAAGTATTCAGCTCATGACACAAAAAAATATATTAGAAATCTAATTACACGACTGGCTGTGTACATTCAACCTCAGTCCAGTATCAGGAATCATAGAACAGTGAGAGAATGAAGGTAAAATCTGCTATTAGAAAGCAATACTGGTCCACAGACCTCATAGGGAACTGCATGCTGGGAACATGTCTCTGCTACAGGATGGGAACTATTGGATAAACATACTTGTCTTAAACAGCTCACCATTAAAGGAAGTTAATGTCACAAACACAAAAAAGGTCCCTTTTTACTGCCTCCTCAGTCAGAAACGGCCTATAAATAAAACAATATGGCTTCATTCGTGAAAGGTAACGGAAGAGGGTGAGAGGATGTGAAATGAGAAGATCTTTATCCTGCAATCAGCTGGGAATCTAGAATTTTGTTCTTGCTGGGTCAAGTAAGAAAGTGCAACGTCTTATTTCTCCTCTCCATTAAAAACAGTTGTACAACACGTCCATACTCTTAGATATGAGTCAGTCTTTAACATCTATCTTTCTGTACCTGTTTATGTCCTAACGCTTAGAGCGGCTCATTGCCTCTGTTGACGCAGGTTATGAGTTGTTAGCTTTATCTTTGGGCAGGTTCATACAAAAAAACAAAAAAAAAAGGTTTCACTTCCTGTAACAAAGATTACCCTGTTATATCTTGCAGAGAGGGCCTCGAGCCCAACCCCACTTCATGATCGGATCCGCAGAGACCGACAACCATTGACACTCACACCTTCGGGCAATTTAGATTAATTTAAGTCGCATACATACTTCACACAGAACACAATATTAATTATCTTATTACCATGTCCCACCTTCTATGTCAGTGGGTGGGACATTTTAGGCAGCAAGTGAAGGAGACAAGGACTAAATTGTGATGTCTAGAACTGCAGGTCTTGTTAGTATCTACCAAAATGGTCTAAGGGAGACCAAAAACCGGTGAACAGGCAGGGTCATGGGTGCTCAAGTCTCACTGATGCACAAAGGGGGCGAAGACCAGCCCATTCCTTCCTGGCAGAAAAAGGGGACCTACCCGGAAAAAAAGTTTGTTGAATTTACTTGGTAATTTTATCTAGATCCAGATACATTTTTTTAAATGAATGCAGCTAAACTAAATCATTTTGTCTGGATTTAGATAAATTTGTTAGTTGACTTGACGCATAAAACCATACATCCATTTCTCTACTTATCCGGGGTCGGGTAACGGCGGCAACAGGCAAAGACGGGCATTCCAAAGGTAACTCTCCCCAGCAACACTCTCCAGCTCATCCTGGGATCCTGAGGCGTTTCCATGCCACATGAGATAAACCTATAGTCCCTCCAGTGAGATCCATTCCGAGCTCCACACCTTCTCTCCAAGGCTGAGCCCAGCAGCCAAACGGGTGGTGGGGTCAGATTAATAACGATTCGAAGACACCATTAAATAAGCACCAAAGTAGTTGCGACACCTTGTACGGAATAGTTCTACCCGGGCACTCCTCTGGAGCCAAAGCTGGGAGTTGAGCTCGTTGGCGAGCGTTTGGTGGCCAGGCATTTTTCCATATGTCTCGGCTTGAAGAGGCTTCATGGAGCTGCGGCCCCATGGCTCAACACCGGCAGGAGCGGCCATTGGGGTTGTGTGCAAAGCATTATGTATAGCAGGCAATGGAGGGCATCTAGACATGCGGACTCCTGGTGCAGACTGCTTCTAGGTATGTGGAATGTCACGCATAAAGTACTTGATGGATTTTCAAGAGACTTGGTGGTTAATAATTCTGGTTTGTCTAAGGGTTTTATTCCACCAGGAGGCACTGTTGGGTATTTGATGGTGGTTTGTAGAAATTGGTTGAATTTCAGCTTCAACAGTTATGTTGAAGGTAGTTATGGTGAAAATGGTGGGGAAACGTACATATGTGTGTGTGTGTGTGTGTGTGTGTGTGTGTGTGTGTGAAGCAGGTAGATGACAACAAAGCATAAAATATGAGGTCATTTTGAACCCCAGAAAATGTATTACTCGTTGTTACATGTCCAAGTTCTACCAGTTTGCTCGTGTATGAGGTCTTCAGAGAGATGTTTACCATGTTGTTCACATTGATGCTGTTGTACATTCATGTGTCTCCAGCGGTGCAGTAAATTGCAGTGAGATCTTCATAAACATGTCTGTTGTAGTGCTTTAAGAATGCCAGCATGACACAGTCTTGTTTTTACAACGGCTGTGGCTTTGCTCAGTCTTCCGTTTTGCTCTGAGTCTTAAAGGCCTGTTTGCGTAAATGAGCCTCGATCTCCTCACGGAAAACCAGCATGCCCAGGTGGGAGTGGGAGGCCTCGTTCATGGCTTTGGACTGGATGCACATGCGGTACTGCTCCGGCGTAAGCTCGTCAGCGCACTGCTTCTCATGCCACAGGTGGAAAAGACTGGACACCGGTGTCCGGGTCACTATCAGGTCACTCCGGAGATACTTCCTGTACAGGTGGACGTCCTCCACGCCCCAACCTTTGACTTCAAGATCGAACCCACCTGGAGGAAGAAAAACATGAGCCAATTAATGAGTTAAATGTATAAATGCATCCCTCAGGGATGAGTCAAATGCAGAGAAATAATTTCACTATGTTGTACTGTGTTTGGCTGTACGTGATCAATAAAGGATTTCTTCTTCTAAATCACATGAGGTAATCAATCACAATCGAGCACTTTTGGTAATAAAGTGTTTACCAATATTTAAGAAATCTGAGCGATATTGACACGTCATTCCGAAGCCAAAGTCTCTCCAGAATCCAGCATCTTTTTTGTGAATCTAAGAAGAAAGAAACACAAGAATCAGAATAATCTTATTGTCATTCTACAATATCTAGCATAAAACCTTGACCAAATTACTATACGAAACATGAAAATGATTTCAATGAATTGGTTAGGGCTCGGGTTAACAAATACCATCACTGGTACTTTTAGCCAGCAGGCTACTGGCCTGTGGATGGAAACAGATGATCTGCTGTGGCGACCCCGAGAGGGAACAGCTGAAAGAAGACGTGGGACTTTTTGGGATCGGACAACACGGACCTTCACTCCCCACACATCAGTGAGCCGTAGGCACACATGAACCTGCTCGTTCTTCATTAGACCATTTTGGTAGGTACTGACCTCTGCAGAGCAGGAACACCCAACAAGGCCTACAGTTCTGGAGATGTTATGACCCACTTATCTAGCAATCACAATTTGGTCCTTGTTAAAAACTCTGATGACCATTTTTCCTGCTTCAATATGAATTTCAGGAAAAAATGTTCACCAGCTGACTAATAAAATATATTCCATCCACTGGCAGGTAGCCATGACAACGAGATAATAAATTTTGCTAAAAACAGATTGCCCTTACCAGTTGGAGCTCTATGGGAGGAGTCAGCTCCATATTTCCATAGACTATGGCAGGATTGTACAGACTGAACACCACCGGATAGAAGACCCTTTTATCTGTAAAATAAATGGTCCAGAACCACTGAGCATATTTGTGACACACTCTGTAGAGGCAAAAACCTCAAAGAAAGGTAAATCAGTTCCATAACGTGTTTCATTTTTTTACTTGGAGCGGCATGAAGGCGACAGGAGTTTAGGAAATCTAGAGTGAAATGAATGTCAACGTCACAAAAGAACATTAAAACGTCGCCTTTCTTCCAGGCATGGGCTCCGATATCCAGACCCCGACCTCGAGAAAACTCTTCATCCACTGGGATCAGAGTGTAGTTGGAGAAGCTCTCTTCCCTGAAGAACAATAAATACATTAAATTTAAACTATAATAAATCACTCAGGGAATAAGTAGAAGCATGTTAGAAGCTATTTCTCAGCCACGGGACATACCTTGCAACTTTTTCAAGGGATGATTTCACAACTTGTAAGCCTTCCTTCCCAAAATATACCACTGTGAGATGTACCTGTCTGTCCTGCTGTATGCACACCTCCCTAAACACATGTTAAAATCAGATTAATGACAAGAACAATAAGGTTGTATTTACAGGCAGAAAGTTTCTGGTTGGTTCTTACCTGAAGTTTTGTAAGAACTGCGAGAATGTCTCTACTCTGCCTGCCAGCGGCACGATGATGTTAATCGTCATTCCCGTTAATTCCACAGATGTGCTTCTGACTTTCATTAGGGGTCCGAAAGGCCTGAAGAGTGTGACGTGGCGGAAGCTGCTGGAATCCTCTTTGGAAAAGAAGAGTTCATAAAGCGTCCCTTTGTCCCGCTCCGTCCTGTAGAGTCCTGAGAAATATGGAAAACCATACCACAATGAGAAAATCTAAAAGAAATCGTTGTTATTGATGAATGTGCTTCCAGCTGGTTTTGCCTAGATTAGTGGTTCCCAGAGACTTGGTGGTGACTCACTGGTGGTGGAAGGAGGTTTTGTTTGACTCACCAAATAAAATAGTTCTGATTCTATTTGACTATTATGCTAGATTTATATCTGCAGTACACTTTTCAGCCACATGAGAGTGGGTTTCTGGCCCCATCACAAACGGAGTTCAGCCAATCACAGCACCACACTGGAGGCCAGGCAGGCGGTGCCTTGCTCAGTGGCCCGATGGAAAGACTGAACACTCCACCTGATACACCTGACTGGATCACAATCGTAAAGATCAGGCCAACATATCACAATAGTGATATAAAGCACATAAGAGGCCTAATGAGATGACACAGAATGACCTGATGTGGTTCACACATTTGACTGACTCTTTTTTATAACAATAGTAGCAGGAATTACAACAAGCATACTGGTTCCGATAATAGACGTTAGCTTCAAACCAGAAGTAGTGTCTATTTCTTGATGGGACTTAATGTTGTCTGAATCTTGCTCAGGTAAATCCAACATTGGATCACATACGAAAGGTCAGCTTTGCCTTTAGTCTTTCTTATATTTGTTTTATGGATGATAGGGAAAAACAATTTTGTAAATTATTAACAAAATCCCCTTTATTTGTCTCCTATAAAGTAGTTAAAATGTGTATTGATTTAGTGATGAAAGCCTGTTTGCTTTGTTGTCTGATGTTTGCCTTATCACCAACTTAAGCTGCCCTTAATTTCTCGCATGAAAGTGTAAACATATACCAAGGAGAGGCTGTTTACTCTGACTCAATGCATTTTCTCATTTATAGTCTATTTAAAATCTTTTTTATTTAGATTTAAGAGATAAAAACAACAAGATAACGCACAATGCTTAAATTCACTTATTTGGTCCCATATATATAATATATTAACATATGTACAGTACATATTTCTAATAAGCATACAATGCAGTTGTAATTTAAATGTATAGCATACCACTTTGAAATAGCTGCTTAATCTATTCAAGATGATGAGACGATGCAAATGGCATTAAAATTAGTCAAGGATGTTCATTTCTGCACAAATCCTCATTCTTGCAATTTATAGATGAGATCTGTTATGATTTGGGTAGCTATGGTTTATCATTGGAAAAATATGGGAAGCTAGTTAAAAAGTTTTGGAACCACTGGTGTAGCTCATACCTTCAGAAAAGAGACCTTCTGTGTAGGTTTGTCTCTGCATCGGCATGTCTTCCTCAACGCCATCCTCTTCATCAGGGTTGTTGATGATGTCCAGCGCGGCCTCGATGACCTCTACCAACTCGTCCCTGCGATCTTTGCGGACAGGTTTCTCCTCTGGGTGCCGCGTCAACCCCATTTCCAGCTGGTATACCTTGGACGAGGTGAAACTCTCAAAGGGAACCACAGCATACTCACTAGGGAACCGTGCCCCCATATTAACCTCAGCCTTGTCAATCTGAGAATGAAGGTACTCCAGCAGATCTCCCGGCTCTTGGTCTTTAGTTTCGGACAAGCCTTGCACCCCAGGGAGCTCTTTCTTGTCCTGCAGGAGCTTTAGCTTCTCACTCATTTCTTGCAGTTCCTGCTTTAGCTGGGCAATCTGGTGCTTGAGACTGGCGGCACGGTTAAGGTGGCGTTCTTCCTGTTCCTGCAGGAGGGCCTGATAGTACTCCTTCCCATAGCTCTCCCCTGCTGGGCCAGGCAGGGCCAGGCTGATGTCTGCTGGAGGGGTGCACTCAAGAAGATATGTGAACAGCAACAGCACCAACAGCAGGAAGAGTCCCAGAAAGAGCCAACGGACCCGGCCCTGGAGCAGCAACCCCCGCCTGGGCATCACGCTTACATAAAAGCTAAAGCTGGCAAGTCTGCATTCCCTTCCCCTGCTTGTCACATTACTCACACTGTGCTTCTGCACATCATTCCAAATGTTTAGAAGGGCGTTTATGTCATTTTATTGTGAAGGTCTTATTCCTTGGCTCCAACTTATCAATGTCTTCATCATTTGTCCTTTATAAATAGATGTGATGATCATCTAAGAAAAAACACAAATATAGAAAAAGATAACAAATATTACAATAAACATGGCTCCATTTGTGATGTTTCCATTTAATATTTATGGTTCTAATGAAAACCCTGAAAACAGCAAATAATCAGACAATAACACTTCATAATACAACAACCATTTAAAGGAAACTTTGTAATTAAACTAACCTTCTGGTATTAACTTAATTAAGCTCATGAATAAAACATTTTTTCGCTTAACTTCTACTTATATTCTACATATTTATGCAAACCAGAATAACCAGGGATTTAAATGTACCTGGAGAACTATTAGCGCATGGCTGCTAGCGTTCAACTAAACAATAGCCCAGAGAGACTGTTTGCTCTACTTCCTGTTTCATCACTGCTTTTTCACAATAAAAGCATAAAAATGAACCAACCGGGAGATAAACTATATAAAACAACCACGGTATTCAGGGCTATTATCCTGTTTATGATTCACTTTAAACAACAGACACTTCAAGTGATCATGACAGCTCCGTTCTCGGTGGTTTTGGGTAATGGTGCCAGGCAAAGAGTCAAAGATTTCTACCAGGAAATCCCCAGTATTGGGCCTCGAGGACAACTTTCTCGCCACATACCAGCACTATTTTTTTTTTTTTTTTTTAAAGGTCAAACTTGAAGCTCCATCCCTCAGCACACAAAGAAAAGCTGTTTTCCATTTCGAAGCTCATAATCTTTACCAGGGCAGTTATAATGAAAACTAACAGAATTCCGAGTCCAAAGAGTCAGAGCTGGACACAAAGGAACTTATTAAATAATTTTTTGTTTATTGGGGGCAGAGTAGATTTATCCCTTGAAAATGAGACTTTAAAGCCACATCCTATGTGGATGCAATAGACTACTATACAGATAAGAAATAACATTAGAACCACCTTCCTAATAATTTGTCAGTTCCCTTTTTCTGACAAAACGGGTTTTAGATGTCTGGGTGTGTTCTAGCAGCTTTTCTATTATAACCAGCATTAATTGTTGTATGATCTTGTCGGATCAGAGAACACTGCAAAGCATTCACCCCCCCCCCCATGTATCAATGAGCCTCGGGTGACCATGACCCATGCGTGGTCATGGAAATGCTCTAGAACTTCCGACTTTGAAATTGTGATGTGGTCCTTTTAGAATCTATGATATCCTTATTCTTTTTCATTTTTACTGCTAACAACATCCACTCTGGGACAAAACGTTCTCTTACAGCCTGATCTTTCCCACCCACTGAAAGGGAAACATGGTTACTAGTTAAACAATGTTACTTTGACCTCATCTGCCTGTGGTTATAACTTTGTGACTAATTGGTGTTAACTCAAATTGTAAACTTTCAAGATAATGATGTATAAAATTCTAACTAAAGGTTTATTCTGACGATTGAGTCTGAGGACTTTAACCAGTCAAAAAGTAGCCAAGTAGCCAATAAATTTGATTGTATTTTTTTTCTTAAGAATTTATGATCTGGCATAGTGGAGGGGGCTGCACACTGGAGCACTCGACATTTGCAACTTCTCAAACCACAGAGAGGTTGAACTCTGTGGTTTGTTAACTAAAATTGTTAACTTAAGCGCTAGCAGCCATGCAGATTAATCTGATAAGGTCTGTATCTTATCGAAGAATGGCATACTGTCACTTTCATCATACCTGACATACACTCCATGTGATGCTGTTATTGATGTTTTGTTGATATGTCTTGAGGTTTTTTGAGTTAAATTGTTATTACTATGATTTGTAATAGAAGTCCTTCACATTCATCCATGTGAGAGTCTACATTAACTGTGTACTGCGTATTTGGTTTAATGACAAAAAAAAAGAAGTCGCAGTTGATTGTGCAACACTATACTAAAGTCTGTGAAATTCAATATGAACAATAATGAAAGGGTTAGATTAGAATACAAATTATGTACTTTGCAATACTGTGATTAACTGATGTCTGCAATTTGTATCTCCTTATCTGATTATTCTGTGTGTATGATCAGAATACTCACTGAATCATTTCCGTGATTCAATCTAAAAATGTGCTAACCTTATCTTATCTTGGTCTTGCTACGATCTGCAGAGAACCAATGATAAATGTGACTGAAAAGTTACAAAATTTCACACAGATCTCATAGTTTAATGATTAACTATCAGTTTTGGAGTGAGCTTATTCAATTGCTACTAACTAAGAAGGATAACAATGAAGTCTGTTGTGGAAGCATCCTTACAATACTTTACCAGCATGCCATTAAAATAATGCCGTTTGGTTTCTGTAATTCCCTTTACACTCATTGCCCGACTGAGATCAGGATACACGCACTCTGAATTTGAAGAATCGCAACCGGATATTGAAACGTTTCTGTGGCTAGCTTAGCGCTATTCGGAGAGTCGCTACGATATAACGTTATTTTAAATATGTTAGAGAGCCAGCTAAGATTGTACAACAATGTAAAACCAAATACTTACCTAATTCCGTATTTATCCATTTCTGCCAGGGTTTACTGACGCTGGTTTCGTGTAAAAACCAACAGCAACGGGAAGATTTAGTAGCGAAATGCCACGGAGCAAATAGAGATGAGTAGATCATCGGCTGCTTCCGGTCGAGAACTAACCAATGAGAGTGGTGCGAACACGTGGCGTCATCAGTCATGCTTGAGTATGTTGGAAATGTATCCCAGATGTAATTGATCCATGATCAATTATTATTGCTGTATTTACGAATGTGTATTTCTATTCACAAACACAAAAATCCTAACTTGGTGACCCATGAATTGGCGTTTAGATAAATCTTCAATGATTCATGCAAAAGCCTATTTGTAAAATGTGTCCATTGTAATTTATAAAATGTCTGTCCAATTTCTCTCTTTTCTCAGGCAGAAAATATGTTTCAGTCAGATTCTGAAATAAACAAAACAAAAGGACAGTTTTGTAGCTCTGCCTGGTCTGTTTAATAGCAGTGACTTTATAATATACACCAATCAGCCATAACATTAGACAAGTGAGGCGAATAACATGTATCATGAAATTACCATGGCACCTGTGAGTGGGTTGGATATTAGGCAGCAAGTGAACATTTTGCCCCAAAGTTGCTGTATTTTAAGCAGCAGAAATGGACATGCCAAGGATCAGAGCACCTTTGCGATGGCTGGCGGGACGACAGGTTCAGAGCATCTCTCTGCAGTATTTACAACCAAAGCGGTCTGAAGAAGCCCAATCCGTGAACCAGCTATCATAATTGGTTAATCAGTTGTTAAGGGACAAGTATGTGGCCCATGGCCTGTTGACCTTCGGCCTTCAGTGTTGTAAGCATGTGAGCAAATGGACCAATTTCTGAAAAGTAGGAGATGGGATGCAGTAGAGTGAAATAAAACAAGAAAATATTAATGATACTACAAAGACAACATGTCATGAGCAGAGCATGATCCTACTCTGTGTGTCGCTGCCTGCCTAGAGCTGGTGGTCGGTGTGGCGTTGTAACAAACCTCCACTTCTCTCCCTTGCTTCCTGTCCATGCACCAATCCCTATTGGGGATCTATCGTGTTTTTAAAAAAAAGTTTACACACACAGTCCGAATCCATATAGTGAAATAATTTGGAGTTAAGCAGTCTTATAAATTCTGAGGTACCTGCATGGGCATTTCAAGTGTCACCTAAGGTCCTAAGGTGAATTGATATGACCATGCGGCAGATGCATATAAGGTTTGGTAACCTTTCTGCGCTACTGAAGTCCAAACTGGTCCGACTGATGCAGACTGTGTGGAAGATTATTGGAGTCCAACGGAACACATCCTTGCAGTCTATATATGAACAGACTGCACTAAGACGAACCCATAGAAAAGTTAGCAATCCAGCCCATGCTCTTCACTCTGAGTACCAGCTGATGCCTTCTGGTAGGACATTCAGGGTCCCTTGTTGCAAACTTATTATTGAGATGTCTGACTGGTCATGACATATAGTGTTTTTATACTTAACCATTTCATGTATTTATGTATTGTTTATATTCTGTACAAAATGATGTACGTTACGGTTACAGCGTGGGTGATTTCCCACCTTGTGGGACATTAAAGATTTTCTTGATCTTGACCTCAAATAACCAAAAACCGTCTGTTATTGACTTCAGGTCTCTGTGAGTCAGAGGATTGGTCGCTTTCTGCTGCCTCGAGAAAAATACACCAACGATGTGTCTGACCACAGGACCGACACGCACAGAAGGGCACAAGTATGTTGACACTTACAAAACAAATCTGGGTATGAAAATAAAAACAACATTCCTCGCACCATTACAACGTACGTCAGTCTCTGCCGGGCCCACAGGGCCCCAGATTTGCAGTACTTAAAAAATATAAATATTTGCACATAGAATGACATCTGAGTTCAAATGCTTACTATGGAACTATTTTAAATATCTTATAAATTGGTAATTTACATCAAAACTGGAATGAACCAGTCAACAAATAACAATGTTGAGCTGCTATAATAAAAATAATTTATGTAACCCAACAAACTATGGAAGTTTCATTTTGGACATTATCAAAAAATATATTAACTTCGAAAGTTAATATAGAAGTCTACTGGCTATTCAAAGACATGAGCTGGACAGACATGCAGCACATTTTTGACGTTTATTATTAATTGTAACATAATCGAATAAGGTAACAATGATAACACTCATCAGTTTAGGTAATTACACTTTTTCCACAAAGACTGCCGTTACAGTGAACCAAAAGGTGAAGTGTAGTCTGACACAGGACACGGTTACAATCTACATGAAGTCTCATGTCCTTTACACTGGAGCAGCTCTCACTAGTTGATATTATTCAATGTAGAAAAAAACAACAACACAAAAACAAAACAGGAGCAGAAGCAAGACAGCTGTTCACTGAACACGTCTGCGTTACTTTTCTTTGGCAAGAACATCTTGTGGGTGAAACACAAAATGGGTCTTTTACAGTTTCCAAAGCACAGTCCTCTAAAATAAAAACTTTACATTTTCAGAACAAGTTCAGCACTTTTGCTTTTTTTTTGACCTCTCAATCCCAGCTGTCTACAACAGGTGATGGTAAAGACGTCCCCTTTAATTCCTGGGCTGGAGCCTGATCTTCACAGTTGCACATTAATAAGTGGAGGTTATTGTAGAAGCGGCACAGGCACTTAAAAGACATCGACACTGGCATACAATCTGGTACAATAGTCATGCAGTGGTACAATCGGCCAACATGACCCGTGAGGTAATAATAAACATAGTGAAGAGCTGAATGAGGCGTCATCTATATTGATCCAGTCACCGAAAGGACCCGAGTTTTAAATGTTGAATACCCGTGCAACAGAAATAAAAGGGAACCAACTTTAGCATCAGATTGCATATGTACAGTCTTTTAGAAATATACACATCTACCAATTAGTCATCTTTTTACAGTGTAGGTTTGTCTTTAGCTATCGAGCTTGTCCACAGCTTTTGCGGGTGAAGGCAAAGCCATCCAGTTTGCATAAACACTATCATTGGCATATCTTGTAAAGACTGGATTAGTGGCATCATGTCTGTTGAGCAGTACCGGGCTCGTCTCAGGCCAGTTGGGGTATGACATGCCTAAAAATGAGAACATATCATTTTTCTGCACTCAATAAAAGATTTAACAGCGTGCAGACAGGAAGGCTCTCGAATCAAACTCTCTCACAGGAGTAAAATTATAACCTATAAAGTCATTGACATTCCCGCCAAATCGCCATGTGTCTCATAAACCCACGTTCCCACAAACAAGTATCCAGTCCGGTATATGATTTAATCATAATCCGCCTCACCAGAGAGTTTCCTTCCAGAGCCTTACTGTTTCTGTGAATTCAATATAGACTTGAGGCTACTGCACATTAGAAAAAGGAGATTGAAGACACTCTGGAATTATACAAACAACAGTGAGTTGTTGATTGGTTGAGTAGGGACCTGTTTCAAATGTTACACTCTGTGTCTCCAAATGCAAAGAAAAATAATGAAATGATGATGGAAATGTGTGTGAAATTATGGGCTTCCAATGAATAGAATGCAGATGAGCGAAATAAATAAGGGGAAAATGTGTAAATTCAATTTTAGAAAATGCAGCATCTGCGCTGAGGGATCATGTACATTAGAAGCAGGTCCAAATAAACCCACGGTCAAGACACAAGATCTTTTTTCTATTTTTTCCACTGAGCCTCTCATTTACAATGAAATGGGAGATACATCAGAGCTAATCAGCAGAAGGCATGCCTGGGTCACAGTCACACAAACATTGACTACAGAAAAGCCAATCACAACTTGCCAAAAAAGAGAGCTTGTGTTGTTTGTACTGTTTCTAAAATCTAGTAAATGCATGGGAGATTCTACCATAGAGCTTGTTTTCAATCCATGTGGAGGGGAGGGTTCGAGGGAGAGGGGCGTTATTACAGTCCACTAGTGGTGTGTCCTCTTCAGAGAGGGCATCGTCGTACAGTAGAGCATCGGCCGGTGTGGACGCCGCCAGGTCAAGATAATCCTGGAAAGAGCAGATGAAGTTGCGATTAGGCTGAGTAGTGTGGAGTCGCAGCTTCGGCTCGGGTCGAGTGGGTCAAAGGTCAGGCATGTGCAGCGCTGTGGCAATCCTTCATTAGCAAATACTACTTACTGCATGTAGCGAGCCCACGACTTGTTTTCAATATGAATTTTTTGGGATGCCTATACTGCCATGCCCTCGAATGACCTTTTTTGTGTCTGACTTTCCTGATATGCTCTATGATAATGCTGCTCAAGGCCACATTTCTTAGGTTTGCTTTTTCAAAACTTATTCTAAAGCATTTAAAGACTGTCAAATAATATACGCAGTCCAACAGTTCTCTCCCTCATAATCAGGAAATTTAACTTGTGATTCATTCTCACTCACAAAATACCAATAGAGGATTAAATGATCTTCTTCTGCCTGTTTTATCCGACCATTTTGGGGTGGAGTAAGTCTACTTATAGCTTAATAATACAATTACAGCGAATGCAGATGGACTGGCATTTACTGTCACTGTCGTGTTTATATTTGGACCCCCAAAAGCTTCATTATGCGGCAGTCGCTTGAATTGACCAGCAGCTCTGTACTATTTTTTTATTTTCCTATTTTCTGATTATTTCCTTTTTCCTTCTCTTAATCTTTTTAGCTCAATGGTGATTTTAGATTAAGCCTCACCTGAATTACATATCCAAAATAAACTTCAAATAGCTCCACAACTATCAGGTATATCTGTATCACCTGGGCGTCTATGGCCAGGTAAGACCTAAAATGATTTATTTTCCGTATCAGCTACATTGTATCTGTAACTATAAGTGAGTACTCTGTAGAAATAACGTGTTCATTGTCATATGAGGTCACAGAACACTATCATTAAGTTTGCAGAATATCTTCTGAAATTCTTACTACTGCATCAAATAAGACAGAAATACCACAAATTTTCATGTTATTCTACACAGATTTTGTGAAATAGGACCAGGAGGAATCTTCATTTGGCACAGTTGGATAAACAATGGACCAAAAATGTGCCAAAAATAGATTTTTGACACCAAAGAGGAATTTAGGCAGGACAGTGCCACCTATGTCCACTAGGGGGTATGGGTGGTACTTATACTTACAACTTTTGTCTATAGCATAAATCAACATTTAAGAAAAGGAAAAAATAATCAATATCCAGCATTCTGCATAGTAAAAAACAATTGCAAAACCAGGTAGAACTACAATTATATGCATATTGTGTAGAACTGGTTTAAAGTGTACATAATGCAGAAACAACATAAAGTATGCAAAACAAAAAAAATCCACCACCCTTTTCCCCTACATAAACTTTATCCCAAACCTTCCCCTCGGTCAAACCCTAGGAATCTCTCTGTCTCACTGGAAATAACATTGAAAGTACCTGACAGAAACATGGATACAATAAGTATATTGAGAAAAAGTAAAAAAGAAACAAAAAGAGAAAATATAGACTCCTACAGTGCTCTCCAGAATTATTGGCACTCTTCAAAAAATTTGTTTAAATGAGATTCAAAAATTGTTTTTATTGTCTATGCATATGATCTTTAATTCAAATTATCCACAAAAATCTAACCTCTTATTCCAGTAACAAAACAAGGAATATAACAGAAAAACATATTTTTTTCTAACACGTGTTAGGAAAAAATTGTTGGCTCCCTGCATTTAATATTTTGCCCTGCCCCTCTTTTATAACAGTCCTGAGTCTCCGTCTGTGGTGTGTGATGAGGTTTAAGAACACGTGGAGAAGATTTGAGAACATTCCTCTAAACAGAAACTCTCCAACTCCTTCCGATTCTGAGGTACGCTTATGGACTCTCCTCTGTAGCGCTTCTCACAGATGTTCTGTGCGGTTCAGATCAGCTGACCGGGATGGCCATGGAAAAACCTTCATTTTATGATCTCTGAACCATTCTTGGGTTGATTTTGATGTCTGCTTCAGATCATTGTCCTGCTGGAAGGTTCAACCACGGCCAACTTTAATTTTCCTGGCAGAAGCTGTTTTTCACTCAATATCTCCTGGTATTTCATGGAGTCCATGGAAAACTCTCTTTAGCAAGATGTCCAGGTCATTTGGATGAAAAACCGCCACGGCCTCAGCGCCAACACATTAGAGATCCATCACCAGACTTCCCCGTGGGTATGACTAGCTTTTCTATATGGCTTCCTTTTTGCCTGTGGTGTTTGGCAAACTGCAGGTGCTTTACTTTGGGTGTTGATGACAGCAGACGTCTTTTTCTCGCTACTCTCCCAAACAGCTTGTGTTGGAGCCGTCTGAGGGCGGTTAGGGAAACTTTCTGATGCCAAGATTGAACTGACCTCTGCAGTTCTCTAACTATAATCTTTGGAGAGTATTTTTCCAGTCAAACCATCTTCCTCACAGTGTGCGGGGTCAGTTTGCAGATTGGTCCTCTTTCAGAATGTTTTTAACATTTCCAGTCTCTTTAAACTTCTTAATTACTGTCCTAACTGTTGAATTTTTAAGTGTCAGAGATTTTCTTCTATCCATTGCCAGATTTATGCAACGCTACACATCTTCTCCACACGATTGCTGTGTTCTCCGGTCTTTCCCATTGTGTAGAAAAGTCAAAGAGAATTAAACCTATGTCACCTCATATTTATACCCCAGTAAAATATGTAAAAGGAAGTCATTGTTCACCACTTGAGAGTTCTTACTCAAAAAGGTTGTTTTATGTTAAGAATGTCATTTTTTTTTGAAGATTTTGTTACTTGGAAAAAAGGTTAGATTTTTTGAATGATTTGAATTAACCATCATGGGTATAGACCATAAAGACATTTTGTTGACAAATATTTTAAAGGGTGCCAATTTTATGGAGGGGCACTTCCTAAAATCTTAATATATATATACACACAGATACAAAACACATAATTTTATGCATGTATGCGTGTATACATCTGACTTCATACTGTACATGCATATATAAATCTATATACTGATAGTCCTCTTGGCTCATACATTAACATATTCTTAAATGGAGAAAAGAATTATGTACCATTAAAGTTTGCAATTCCGGTAATGGGGGTGATATAAGAGATGTTTTGAGAAAAGTTTGAATACTATCTGGCAAATCACCTCATCTCAAACTGTGTCCACTGCAGTGCTGATTGAGCTCCTCCAGAGATAAACAGTTAGAGGTTCTAAAGGATAATTCCATTCTCCACTAATAGCAGAATAAATGCAACCAGATAATACCATTAACCAGTGCAAGTAAAACATCAAACTAATGGAATAGGTTGGATAAATGGAGGTGATTGTGCAAAATAATGGCAGTTAAGTCAGATAATTCCAGTCAGATGAGTTTATAAAAATGATGACAAGCCCACAAAAAAGGATTTCCTAAAGGATCTGATCCAATATATTGATGATGCTTCAAAATTTTGTCAAAATTGTGCAACTAATGCACGGAAAAATTCTGATTGATAGTTTCTCCTGACATCTCTCCTGCAGAATAACATGAATAAGTGATAATAATGGATTGTGTATCTCCACCATACCCGACTCTTCACCATCATCTTCTCCAGTTCCTTGCTTATGTCTGAGAATGTCGGCCTCTTGTCTGATTCTTGTTTCCAGCATCGAAGCATGAGGTTATACCTGTGCAGGAAAAGGATTTACACTCAATTAAATGGGTATCATTATCTCCCCCCACAGCTTTTCTCCCAGACCGACTGCTCCTAATGTGGTGCAGGAGATTTATTGCTCTCAGCAGCAATGAGGAGAAGCTGGAACGGAATGAAGCTCACATTTCCTCTGAGCAGTTCTCTGGCCTCTCCATCCTGTAGCCGGTCTTCAGAAGGTTAAAGAGGCGTTCAGGAGCGATACCCGGGTATGGATTTCCTCCAAGTGTCACAATCTCCCACAGCAGCACACCAAAGGACCAACTGGAAGACAACACAGGAGGCCATGAGAATATTTCAATGAAATGATGTTCTGTATGTAATTCCTTAAAGGACTAGGTCAAAGTTTTGCAAATATTTTCTTTCTTACTGGGAGTTCAATGAGAAAATCACTAATCAAAAGGTATTAATTTTTGTATTCCCTTTGTTTAAGCCATGCAAAAACTCATGCGTATGAGAGCTTAACTCTTTATCGGGAGGAATCTCAAATAAAGAATTTTTCCATTTTGGTATTTGGACGACCTCAACAAACTTAGATATGACATGTTTTAGAGGGTGAGATGAACACATGATAGAATGTGCTCAGCAGCGATGCCGTCATGGGCACGGACAGTTCTGGGATATTACCATGTGTTCTGATAACCTTTATCAGAACCAACATGAACTTTTTCAGAGGTTTTTACACAGTATCATCTACAGTAACATCTCTCGAAGACCCTCGTTGTCCTCCTTAGACCACTTTGGTAACTTTTAACCTCTATAGATCAGAAACACCTAACAAGACCAGCAGTTCTGGAGATGCTCTGACCCAGTCTTCTACACATTGTAATTTGATCCTTGTCAAAGGCTCTCAGATCCTCATGCTGGTCCACTTTTCCTGCTTTTAACATCAACTTCAGGACAAGATGTTCACCTGCTGCCTAAAATAACCCGCCCACAGGTAACCATGGTAACTAGATAATGAAATGTCTTTCACCTAACTTTACTCCGTTTCTATAATGTTATGGCTGACTGTTGTACATTTTTAAAGTCAATGCTCCAGATAGTAACAGACCAAACTACAAGTCCTCTCATTCTGTTTACTCTGAATGGGAATATATGTAAAATACATAATGTATATAAATAAAATGAAATATAATATGAAAATATAAAAAGAATGTATTAAAAAAAGAATAACTCAAATATAAAACATATAAAATATGAACGTGCTTTTGCTAAGATAGCAAACTATTAAATTATGATCCTCACACATCACTCTGCGTTGTGTAAATGTGATCAAACAGGGACTCTATCGCCATCCATTTAACAGGAATACGGCCCTGGAATACACAAAGAGAGAGAGAGAACTTTGTTAAATTGAATTTATTTAACATTGTGGGAGAAACTCCCTCGTGTCTCACTGCCTTCCTCTTTACCTTGCTCCTCTTGACATATGAGTCCTCTTCATACACGTCTCTGGACAGGCCAAAGTCTGAGATCTTCATCTTTCGTCCTTCGGCCACCAGAACATTTCGTGCAGCGAGGTCTCTGTGAACGAGCTGCAGACGCAAACACACCACATGTCAGCAGTGAACACACTCAAAGTGGCTTCAGCTTTTCCATCTAATATTCCAATTGAGCCAATTTATTTCAAACCACCCTCTGCAAAAACAAACAAAAAAAACTGCACCAACGTAAAAATCAACCAATATGTTGAACTAATTCAACTCTTTCTAATGTTTTATCATGATTGAGGGCTCAGTGTTTCCATTTGTTCTAATATTCCTGTCTCCTTCCGCTTTGTAAATTTCTCAACATTTAAACTATTATAAAAGTGATTGAACCAAATTTTGTCAGCCGGAGCAGAAACTGTAATTACCTTCATTTCAGCCAGGTACTGCATTCCTCTGGAGATCTGCCATGCAAAGGAGATCAGGTCACCCATGGTGAGAGCCCTGTCATCTGGGTTCTCCAGGTAGCTGGAGTTCCGGTTGGTGTCCCTGCCCATGAAGCTCGGGCCAACTTTCCGGCTCTCGCGCAGAAAGTTGCGGAGCGACCCGTACTTGGCGTACTCCACGATCAGGTGCAATGGACCTATTCAGAGAGATGAAGCGCTTAGACACCATGTGGGACCCACATGGCCTAGAGAGGATGGCAGAAGGTCTGAGATCCTACCGTCCTGGCTGCAGGCTCCGTACATCTTTATGACATGTGGATGGTTGACCTGCTTCAGTAAGGTGAACTCTGACAGAAGGTCACGCAGCTCACTGTGGGAGGCGTTTTCTGTTATGGAGAAAGAGAGAGGGGATCATGATGAGGAAACCATTCATGTCTTCAGACACCCACTGCTCATATATCCTCATAACGTGTCTGATCCCTCTATGGCCTGTCTTACCTTTAAGCATTTTCACAGCCACGGTGGTGTAGCCAGCTTTTCCTTTCAGCCTGAACGCTGTTGCCTTCACAACTTTCCCAAACTCTCCTTCTCCTAAAGTCTTGCCAAGTACGAGGTTCTTACGAGGAAACTCCCACTTAGGATCCTCCTGTTAAAGAAACAAATGAGTATTTTTTGACTTTTTCCTCACTTCAAGGGATATTTTAGATTTTTCACTCTTGATTTGTTTTTAGTGTTTTGGTTGTATGATGATGCTGTGATTGGCTTGTGTTTTTTGGCGGTTGTGCCTTCTGGGAGGATTTTTTCCTTTTCAACCTCAGATCCCATAATATGTCAATATTTCACTGTGTAAATAGGATTTATCTATACAGCATATTAAGGACAAACATTTCCCCTGTGAAACAGAAAAAATTGTGGAATTGACATCAGACCTGAAAAAAAATTCTGCATTCCATGTTGTTAGATATTCACTCCGGAATGTTAGCTTCAAAACAGCACAAACTGTGAAAATACCCACCCAAAGCCCACTTTGGTGGGCTTTACTGATTTATGTAGAATAATGGTTGTAACTTGAATAATGTGTGTGTATGTACAATGTCAAAGAGTGATTTACATTTAAAAAAGAAATCCTTGACTGTGCTTATTTGTTTGCATATATGTGCAGCCATATAGATCCAGATATAAATTGGTACAATAAAACTGTTATAGGGGTGGGGCTCTTCTAACGGCATCTTGTTTATTGCACTTTTTGGTCTTTGTATTTGTTTGTCAGCAAGCAGCTTACAGGTATTTTAAAGGTGTCCGTCTCGATGGATTCCTGCGAGCCGCGCCGTAGATTGTTAGCCGGGAAGCTGATGGGATAAGCTTGAGCCGGCCTTCGGAAAGTCATCTCAGCAGAGGCGATGGGGGCCTTTGGCGAGTTCTTGTGGTACCGGTGGATGAAGTATGAGGACAGGAGGATTGAGACGATGAAGGAGAGGAGAAGAGCCGTGGCGATGATGGTCTTACACATGTCATCACATATGGCATCTGGAGGAGAGTGTTGCATAAATTGTCATTATTCAAGGGAGCAGCAGTTTCATTCTTGAAATGAGATGACGTAAGATCTCTTGGAAGCAGTATTTCACTTTAACGCCACTCACCCTCGATGTCTTCTTTCTCACAGAAGCATTTCTCTGTGTAGCAGTAGCAGGTTCCATAGCCAGCTTGGATCCCGTTCCTCAGACCTCGTTCATGCCCTCCAATAACAGGTTTCTCTGCAGAGACCGATGAAGAGTGCGGGACGTAAATCAAACAATATTTATATGTGATGCTCTACATCTTACAATTGTGTAGAAAACCCTTCCTGGAATGAAAAGCAACTCATGCGTTTCTTACTTGTGCAGTCTTGTGGGCATATTGATGTGTCTTTGCTCTCAATTGCATCACAGAAGCTATCTGGACACGTCCGCAGGTCAGGGGAGCAGGTTGAGTAATTTTCAGATATTCCTAGAATGTCAATCAAAAACATGAGAAATATAACAACATTTCTTTAAAAAAAATCAATCATTTATAGATGTAGACATAGATTTAGACACATAGATCAAGACACATCTCAGTGACATCCCAGAACTAAATTGCTCGCAAAATATACATGCAATATTAGGCAGGGGGTTTTAATTTTATGGCTGATCATGGTATATCATTCTTCTTTACTTCATGGTTGGTTGGGGATAATAAAGGGCCCTTTTCATTTTGCAAGTTAAACAGCCTATAATCTAGGCACAAAGTAAGAAGCAAGATGCAAAGGGAATACATTTAGTCCCTCTACCTTTGCATGTCCTGCTTAACTGTTTGGTTGAGCACATTTTGAGTCTATATATCTTATTTAAAATTTGACTGAACTTGTTTATATAATGACCCAGAAGCAGCATGTGAATGCTTAAGACTCAGGGGGTCAAGGATGGAGCCCTATGAGACACCACGGGTCAAAGGAGCAACCAAAACCTATTCGAAAAATAGCATTTTTTGGCATATTAAAGCATGTGAGTACTTACTAAACAAAATTATGTAACTTGATAGAAGCAAAAAAATGTCTTAGTAGTTTTTTAAAAATGTTATTTACAAAAAAGGTTGCGCTAATCTAATTAAAATTGACTATTTTCTGTGGAATACAACATTTCATCATGACATATATATTTTTTTAAAACCTGAGTGACCAAACGATTTGTCATTTTATCTTCCCCCAGTGACAGGAAGTGGACGGCTGCACATCGCTGTGTGTGTATGGCAGGTCTGGTGATCTGTGTCAATGATGTTAAAACTTTATCTTTAGAGGAATTCGGCTTATATCCGTGCATATTAATCAAACTGTACCTTTCTCAGTGCCTTGCCTCCACTGGCATCTCCCCGTGGTCGCCCCAAGTCCTCGGGCTGCCTCACAGTCTCCTCGTCGTCTGTTTTCTGCACAGGACAGGTACTGCTGGCTCCCCTGACTGGCCTTTATTGCTACACCGCAGTTCGAAAAACACACATAAATATTCATTAAAACTATCTGTAAGAAGAAAAACTGGCAGAAAAGAGTGTCACTATGGTTACAGAGGAAGCTGAGCTGTGATTTTTGCCTCTCAGCATGACCTGTGGAGTCCATTGCTCATATTAGATGATGCTGTGAGTAAATAAACTACAGTTCTTATTAGTACTGCAGGAGGTGGGTGTTAGCTGACTCACCTTCATTATCTAGTATGATTTGGATCGGTGTGTTGGCCTCCAGCTGTGTGTGCTCCTCTTGAGCTACTACGAGGTACTGCAGGTCCTCGCATTCGGGCTTTTGCAGCACCTCTGTGTCGTTCACATACAGCAGGCCCCACATCTCATCTGGGGACTGGGTGATGCTCACGGCGGCGTAGCAGGACTGTACGTCAGCAGAGACGTTCTTATCTGGCAGCTCGAGGCGGTATGTGACACTGAAGCCATCAAACTGCTGGCAGTTTTCCAGGCAGACTCTGCCAACCTGAGAGGAGACAGAATATTGAAAGTTTAAAAGCCAGCTATAATTTAGGTGGAAGGATGCCGTAATGCAAACAACTATATTATAGCCATCATAGCGATTAATGGATTACAGAAAGCTACTGAGTTAGCAGGCGGCACCTTCTCAGTAACTGAGTCAGCAATATGGAGTTCTGTCCAGTCAATAAAATAAAAACACTCACTTAAATCTTATCTTCTTATTGGGGCATAAACTGAATGCAGCATAAAACTTTGAAGTCTAATTTACTTCAGTGTAATCAGGGCAGCAAAAGCTGAACTCTAAATAAGATGAAATAAGAATATATGAGAATAATATATCTAAGAAACGGACTTCCTGTTGCCTGAAGGCTCATAATTAATCATCTACCCAATTTCTTTCTGCATTTATTAAAAAAGGTTTACAATGCTACATTTTGATAAAATACAATTTAAATATCACCGCCAAAGGTTGTAGTGTTTGCATTTAGCTCCACATAGTGGACATAGATGGTATTTTGCAGCCACAATCCCTCGCCGGGGTCAAAATACCATTTTAGGCCCATTCTGGATACATTGGCTATGCAACTGTGCCAAATGAAGAGTCCTCCTGGTCCCACAAAAACTGTGTAGAATAACATGAACCTTGTGGTATCTCTATCAAATATGACGCAGTATTCATTATCAAACAATTTCTGACGAAATTCTGACACCTGCAAACCTAAATAATTGCGTTCTCACCATTCATATGTTTTAGCGAGAATGATCTGTTCAAGTTTGAATCTTTAGAATTCTCAAAATAACGATAATGACAGTTTGATGTGCAAAACACTGAAATAATGGTGCTCTTATTTTGATAAGGAAATAAAACAGTCATTCTCATCTGCGATTATACTTTAGTGAAACTTCACCCTGATAGCTTTGTTTTATAATTATTCTTTCTTACTTACTAGGCAATAAGGCCGTGAGCAGGGTAATCAATTCATGCTGTTGTTAAATTATATCATTGTTTATTGATCCCAAAGAGAGAAAAATGAAGCACCGACAATTGTATCATTTTGGTTTAAGATCTTCAGATTTACTTTTCTACTCCTCCGGTAGAGTTAAACTCCAGAACACTTAGGGTATTAATGAACTGTGAACATCAGATCCTGTAACTGTGAGAGATTCCCTCTGGATTGTCTGAGAGATAATGGATCAGCTATTCCTGAAGTCCAACACAAACATTTGCACAGAATGAAGACTGTGGCCTTTGTACGCTAATTCAAAATGACAAAATCCTTGTGTGCGAGGCTAAATCACTTCTTTAGTCAGCACAGTGGGAAAGGTTATGAAGAGAATGTCATGTTATTGAATTCTCCTACAGTGTCTCAATGTCAGCCTTTGGTTTGGGTTTGAAACTACTGACCTCTAATGAGGAGATGAATAGAGATAAAAAGAAATACCAATGGCCTCCTTCAAGGAGAAAGATGTCAGTCAAGGAACAAACCGTAATCTAGATATATTATCAGAAAAAGTATGCTGAGGGTTTTATTCTTTGACAGAATTTATGTTTGATAGGACTTCATGTCCTGGTTGTTGAGGAAGGACAATTACAGAAGCCACTTTCTCAGTCAAGGTACATAAGGAAACTTGAGTTATGTTTATACCCAAGTTTTAACCCTCTGATTATGTTGTCATGCATCCCTGATCAAATCACATGTCTGATTCACAACCTGAAAAAAAAAGAAAAGCCGCTCAGAGCAGTGATCTCAACATCTGCTGAAAGCGCTGGATTGAAACTCTCTGCCAATTTTGGTTTGTAGTCAATAGATGAATATTGAGGTCATAAAGTGGATCCAAAAATATATGTAAGTGTGCAAAGAAATTGAGCAAACTGGAACTGTAATATCTTTTCATCAATTCCAAAAACCTGCCGTAAAAAGCGCCTACAGGCCCTACAGACTTTACTCGTCATGCTGAATTTACCGAGTGTGGGTGGTGGGGATGGTGAGGTGAAAAAAAACACAGAAAAGGCAATACGGTGAGATAATTTATGTACAACATTTCAGAGTCTTATTTTCAGAATTTGGTCAATTTATCTATTTTCTGTTAAGTTTGCACTATTTGGGGACGCTTCTATTGGCTATGTTTCTCATTATGTTCATAAGATTTTTGGAAGTCAAACTAAAAATACAATTGATTGAAGATGAAATAATAACTTCAATTCTTTATATGTTCACATCTGCAATCCATATTTTCATTTTACTTCTTCAAATTCTTTCATGGAGCATGTTTGTGACTGTTGTAGTACAGTGTTAATACAGTGGAAAAATAGTTATAGTTAAGGAATTATCTGACAATTAGAATGTGTCAGTCCTTCATGTCATGTCATGTCAATCAATCAATCTTTATTTATATAGCGCCAATTCACAACAACAGTTGTCTCAAGGTGCTTTCCAGAAAGAGCAGGTCTAGACCAAACTCTTTATATAATTATCTACAGGACCAAACAAATTCCTCCTTGAGCAGCACTTGGCGACAATGGCGAGAAAAAACTGCCCTTTAACGGGCAGAAA